>JACBKR010003497.1:0-29031 GCA_014218235.1 Colocasia esculenta
AAATTAAATAAACATATTAGAGAGACTTCCAACACCATGTGTTAATGACCCATTAACAATATGGCCAATAGAGCATATTTGGCCCAAGGATATAAATGAACTAGGACAGGAAATTTAACAGAAATTCGTGTATGTAATTATGCAGTAATTAGTGAGGATAATTTAGGGTTAAAAGATGGGTGATTAGTCATGTAAGTAAGCCAAAATCTAATCCAACTCTAAGAGGTGGTTCCTAAACCTTTGCTACCTCTTTTGGGTAAGGGAATCCCAGATTTTATGGAAAGTGGGAAACAGAGCTCGTAGCCCCTTTCCTAGTCTCGTTAGGACTCTTAACTACATCCTAAAACTATAAGAACTCATTCTTAAACTCTTGTGGAAGGTTTAACAACAAGTTGGGGTCGTTTGGAGGCAGGCTAGAGCTTCAGAGGAGAAGGAGAAAGGCTGGGAACCTGGAGCTTCATCCCCCTTCATCCTCTGCTGCGTCCAGAACGTCGACTGGTCTTAGATCTTCGTAAAGGTAGGTGTTCTCGGGCCAAGATTAAGAAAACCTATACCATCATGTAGAGCATCGTGTCTATGTTCATTTGCACTTGATTTGCCCAATTTTCATGGAGTATTGGTCGTTTTCTCTAAGTCGTGTCCAGTTAGGGCTTAATTCCGTTCTTCTTATTATGCACGAGATTCGATACCGAATTTGACTAAACAAACTTCACAAACGTTCTTCTACATGAAGTCACTATCACTTTTATGTTGGACGTTTTATCCAAAAGTCTTTCGTTAGAGAGTTATAAGCTTCGTAAGAGAGTCACTGCACGATACTATGATTTCGGGCTAAACTTGACTTTTTGTTCTTCATATGTTTCTCAGGATTAGAGACCGAATTAGATCAAACCATCAACATCAAAGTTTTTCCACTAGTTGTCCTATTCATCTTTGTGTTGAAAGTTTTGTCCAAATGTCATTCGTTAAAGAGTTATAAGAGTTGGAAGTGAATCGCTGCATGAGATGTGTTTTCGGGTTCCACATGACTTATAAGTTTTGTTCTGGAAGGGCACTAGTGTCGACACTACTTGGGCTAGTGTCGACACCCTGTCCCACAACAGCCCAGAAGGTGTTCTGGGAAGGTCTCTAGTGTCGACACTACCTGATCTAGTGTCGACACACTGTCCCAGTTTGACCAGAAAATTTCTGGGAGCTGATCTAGTGTCGACACTACTTGATCTAGTGTCGACACCCTGTCCCAGCTTGGCCAGAAGGTGTTCTGGGAGCTGTCTCTAGTGTCGACACTACCTGGACTAGTGTCAACACTACTTGACCTTTTGCCTTGTATTTGAGGCACTGTGTCGACACTACCTGGACTAGTGTCGACACTACTTGACCAATTTTGCATTATTTTGTCGTGTGCTTGAGGCGTTGTGTCGACACCAGTCAGGGGTGTGTCGACACTACCCTTACAAGATTTTGCATATTTTTGGGTCTGATCATTTCATGATATCTACAAGAATGTGCATGATGTTATATAGTATGCATGGACCTAAAATAAATCAACCCGTTGAAGAAAATGGTAAGGATACGAATATGCTTCTAATGTGTAATTTTGATTGTCCTTATGTTCATTGGATTGTCTGTGATCTTGCTTATTGTCAATTGATAAGATAAGAATATGATATGAATGTGGGGATGAATACTGTTAGTATGGACTTGTTAGTGGTGTTAAGGTCATGATTTGCATATGAGTTCCAATAGTTACATGCTTTCCGATGTTCAATTAATTATTGTCATATGCATACATGTTAGGAAGATCTGTGACTCACACTTGCACTTTTGCACGAAGGCCACGGCACACTTGGGAAATGAGAGCACATGTTCTGTATATGATCTATCTTAGAAACACCCTCATGTCAAGACATTAATGAATTATGAAACATAAGATACGTCGTTATCCTACCTTGTTCTCTTGAGTTGTTTGTCATACCTTGACTCTATGAATGATCATGTTCCTTTTACTTCGAGCTTGTTATTGAAACTCTGTGGCCATATAGAATCTGTTTGTTCGGCACAACGTGGGACTCCGGTCCAAATTTGATCCATGCCTGTGCAAAAAAGGGGCCTAGTCCGGTCCTGGGGAGGAGCACCCCAACGTACTTATTAACCGAGGGAGTATGGACTTCTGGTGCTTGGCATAGCACAAAAAATAAACAAGATTTGTGGGAATGTGCCTTTGTTTGATATGATAAGTCTGATTGATATGATATGATATGATTTGATATGATACGTCTGATCATGTGAACGCATGATATCTGTCTGAATATGGGAAATCTCTTTTGATATGATTCTACTCTTGAAATATATGTCCATTGTATATGAAATTCAACATTTGATCTGATATGATATCCGTTCTACTCTACTATTCAATCTGTTAGTATTGCATGTATTGTCATCATATTCATGTGCATATCTGCCTATTTAAAATGTTAATCATGTATACTAGTGCCCTCGCCATATTGAGATGTAAATCCTACTGAGCTAGTTCGCTCACCCTATCATCCTGCCATTTTCAGGTAGTGATGAAGAACCAGAGGAGTCGGATGGGGCAGGGCAAGAGTGATGAGCACCTGCCTATGAGTCGATGATAGTTTAGATATAGACAATGAGTGGTCTATGTAATAGTTAACTATTCTGGAAGTTTCATTTGAATAATGGACCTTTAGTTGGTTCTTCTTATGTAAGGTTGTAATTAGTTGAATGGAATGGAATAAATAGTACTTTGATGACATTATTATGGGCCGAACGTGTGGTTATATGTAATTGTGACTCTACGCTATTCAATTGTTATACGTCTGTTTATATCGTTCACGTCGCCGGTATTTATTCCGCTGCTAAATATCGGGGCGCGACAGTTGGTATCAGAGCCTTAAACTTTAGGATCCAGGGAATAAGAACATAGAATGAAACTAGATTACACGAGTCAAAATCTGTCGTACCTAATGTGAGCTTGGGTAGAGCCATGGAATAGAAGTCACATGTGATATATTTAGATGACTGACTCATATTATTATCTTGAAGGTACTTATTACCTTAATCGTCGATGAACGTGCCCAGGCTAGGACATGCAACGAACAATACAAAACATGACTCAGGCTATCCTACAAGCCACCTAGGGTGGAGGTAACCGTGGAGCCGGTGATCTCCATCGGAATTTTCGGAATATGGATCCGCCTAGGTTTGAAGGGAGTACTAACCCAGATGTTGCTGAACACTGGGTTAAGAAAATTGAAAGGATATTCAGGGTCATGCAATGCACAGACCAGAACAAAGTACTAATGGCGACTATCCAATTGGAAAAGGATGCCAGGGATGGTGGGAGGCGGTAAGAAGCAACATTGAATGGCCAGCAACTAACATGGGCTCAGTTTATGAGCAATTCAACACCAAGTACTTTTTGAGAGGGTTCAAGAACGAAAAGCAGCCGAATTTGCGGCTTTGAAGCAGAGAGGACTCAATGTGCTGAGTATGAGGCCCATTCTCTCATCTGTCCCGATGCTGTTCACTTAATTGGGACATAAAGGATGAAGAGAGAAACACTTTCTGAATGGCTTGAGGCCCCAATTCATCACTCAATTGGCGCCAATGGACATTAAAACCTATGTGACATGGTAAAGAAGGCTCAGTTACTGGAGAGAATGCCATGGAGACTGCTGAAAGAATTATGGGAAGGTATCAGCCGACCATGGGAAGAAAAGGCCCAGTGGGGAGTAAATGAACCAGTGATAAAAAGCCAAAGGAGTTAAGTAAACAGATAGTCGTGGCAACGAGAGAAAGGTGCAAACACTACGACAAAGCTAGTCACCGGTCTGAACAATGCTGGAGAGCCAAGGGAGATGTCTGCGCTGTGGTAGTCGTGACCATAGAATCTCATACTGCCCAATACTGAAAGAACAAGCCCTCAGGACAAGCGTTCGAATGGACGGAAGAGGCAAGGCCGATTGCAAGCTTTCCAGGAATCGGAAGCTGTGAAGAAGGAGGATATCGTGGAAGGTACACTCACTATTCTTTCCGACCTGCATATGTTCTCTGATACGGGAGGTATGCATTCCTTTATATCTCAAACATTTGTTGATACCTACCTGTGAACCCGTCCCAATGAAATATGGAATAGTGTGTCAACCCCGATGGGTCCTGGCACCAATCTTACAAACCATATACCCTCTAGTGAAGTGTGATTGAAACTCAGAACCTACCAGCAAATTTAATATGTATGGATATGGCGGGGTATGATGTGATACTAGGAGCAGACTGGTTGTCTGAACATGGGGCTAGTATCAACTGTAGGAGAAGTCGGGTAACCTTTAGCCATTACCCAAAACTAGTGTTCACAGGGGATAGAAACCGCAGGAGATTGTCACGTATCTCTGCACTGCAAGCCAAAAGGATGATGAGGAAAGGTTGTATGGCCTTTCTTGCTATTGTGTCATCACAAAGAAGGAAGTCAAAGTTGAGGACATCCATGTTGTCAGCAAATACGCTGATGTTTTTCCCGAAGACTTGCCAGGAATTCCTCCTGAGCGAGAGGTCGATTTCACCATCGACTTGGTCCCTGGAGCAGCACCAGTATCTAGGGCACCATATAGAATGTCCCCCGCAGAACTGAAGGAATTAAAAGAGCAACTGATGGAACTGTTAGAGAAGGGTTTCATCCGACCAAGTACATCACCATGGGGCACCTGTCCTCTTTGTCAAGAAGAAAGATGGGTCGATGAGGCTATGTATAGATTACAGACAACTAAACCAGTTAACCATCAAGAACAAATATCCCTTGCCAAGAATTGATGAGTTGTTTGTTCAATTATCTGGAGCTAAATATATCTCTAAAATAGATCTCAGATCCGGTTATCACCAATTGAGGATCAAAGGAGAAGACATTCACAAGACAGCCTTCCGAAGCAGGTATGGGCATTATGAATTCATTGTTATGCCTTTTGGACTAACAAATGCCCCTGTAGTTTTTATGCAGTTGATGAATAGCATTTACCTCCCATATCTTGATAAATTTGTGGTGGTATTCATCGATGATATATTAATCTATTCCAAGACAAGGGAAGAGTATGATGAGCATTTGAGGATCTCATTACAGATTTTAAGGGAGAATAAATTATATGCCAAGCTAAGTAAATGTGAATTTTGGCTTGAGGAGGTATCCTTTTTAGGACATGTGGTAACCAAGGATGGTATCGCTGTTGATCCATCAAAGGTCGAGGCTGTACTGAAATGGGAAAGACCGACAAGTGTCACTGAGATCAGGAGCTTTCTAGGATTAGCAGGATATTACCGAAGGTTTATAAAGGATTTCTCCAAGATTGCAGTGCCGTTAACCAAACTGACCCGGAAGGAAAAATCTGTTTGTGTGGACCGAGGAATGTGAAGAAAGCTTTAACCACTTGAAGAAGTGTTTGACTACTGCTCCTGTCCTCGCCTTACCCACTGACGAGGGAGGATTTGAAATTTATTCAGATGCTTCTGGAACAGGTCTGGGATGCGTCTTAATGCAACAAGGGAAGGTAATAGCATATGCCTCAAGACAGTTGAAGATCCACGAAGTAACTATCCGGTCATGACCTGGAGTTAGCAGCCGTAGTTTTCGCCTTGTAGATTTAGAGGCATTATATCTACGGTGAGCAATTTAAAGTCTTTTCTGACCACAAGAGTTTGAAATACTTGTTCTCACAGAAAGAGCTTAACATGAGACAAGAAGGTGGTTAGAGTACCTTAAGGACTTTGACTTTTCCATTCATATCACCCTGGGAAAGCCAATGTAGTAGCAGACGCTCTAAGTAGACACCAGGAGCTATGCTAGCTAGTATGATGCTGGGTGAATGGAAGTTACTAGAGCAATTTGCAAGCTTGAACTTAGACATGGGAAAGAAGGAAAAACAGGTAATGATCTCCAATCTCCAGATACAATCGATCTACTGACCGAAATCAAGGAGAAACAGGGAGAGGATCCATTCTTAGTTGAGATCAGGGAGAAGTTAGAACAAAGACTGACTTCACACTATCAGATGAGGGAAGATTACTATTCCAAGGTAGAACATGTGTCCCTGATCATGGAGAGCTCAAGAAGAGGTTATTAAATGAAGCTCACCAGTCCAAGTACACGATTCATCCTGGAGCAACAAAGATGTACCAAGACTTAAAAAGGTCGTACTGGTGGCCGACATGAAGAGGGATGTGGCCGATCATGTATCGTACTGTTTGACATGCATGAAAGTCAAGGCCGAGCATTTCCGTACAGCTGGTAGACTGCTACCACTAGAAATCCCAGAATGGAAGTGGGATAGCATCGGTATGGACTTTATCATGGGATTACCCAAGACTAGGGGTAGTATGGATGCAATTTGGGTAATAGTTGACCGAATGACTAAATCAGCTCACTTCTTGCCGATTAAGAGTACATGATCAGTGGATGTATTGGCTGTACTGTATGTTAAGGAAGTAGTTAGACTGCATGGGTTCCATCTAGCATAATATCAGATCGGGACCCTAGATTTACTTCACATTTCTGGAAGGGTTTACAAGCAGCAATGGGTACTAAACTAAACTTTAGTACTGCCTTCCATCCTCAAACTGATGGGCAAATCGAAAGGACCAATCAAATTGTGGAGGATATGCTTCGTGCTCTGGTGCTAGACTTTAGAGGTCGATGGGATGATCAGTTGTACTTGATGGAGTTTGCATATAACAACAGCTATCAGGCAAGTATCAAGATGGCTCCATTTGAAGCCTTATATGGCAAGAGTTGTAGATCGCCCCTTTGTTGGGAAGAGGTTGGGAAAACCAATGGGTTGGACCCGACTTAGTTGAGGCGACTGTCAGGAAGGTTCAGATTGTCAGGGAACGTCTGAAGATAGCACAATCCGGTAGAAGAGTTATGCAGATAAGAGAAGGAGAGAACAAGAATTTCAGGTTGGCGAACATGTTTTCTTGAAGGTCTTACCTTCAGGGGAATACAAAGATTTGCGATCAAAGGAAAACTAGGTCCCAGATTCATAGGGCCATTTGAAATTCTGGAAAGGATTGGTCAGGTGGCGTATAGACTTGCACTACCTCCACAGCTGGCGAACGTGCATAATGTGTTCCACATATCCATGCTGCGAAGTACTTATTCAATTCCGACCATGTATCAACCATGAGGACTTGGAGATTCGGGAGGACCTGACTTATGAAGAGAAGCCGATCAAACTGTTAGATCGGAAGATTCAACGACTCAGGAATCGTACCATACCTATGGTGAAGGTCCAATGGAGTCGAGACGGGGTTACTAATGCTACCTGGGAAACGGAGGAAAGAATGAAGAAAAACCACCCAGAACTATTCTCAGGTACGAACTACACCATTATGCGTAAATTTGGGGACCAAATATCTTAAGTGGGGGAGGATGTACACCCCGAAAATTTAGTGATTTAAAAAATTTTGGAAATAAAGGAGGAGAAATTAAATAAACATATTAGAGAGACTTCCAACACCATGTGTTAATGACCCATTAACAAGATTGGGCCAATAGAGCATATTTGGCCCAAGGATATAAATGAACTAGGATAGGAATTTCCCAGAAATTCGTATATGTAATTATGCAGTAATTAGTGAGGGTAATTTTGGGTTAAGATAGGTGATTAGTCATGTAAGGTAAGCCAAAACTGCCCAACTCTAAGAGGTGGTTTCCTAAACCTTTGCTACCTCTTTTGGGTAGGGAATCCCAGATTTTATGGAAAGTGGGAAACAAGCTCGTAGCCCCTTTCCTAGTCTCGTTAGGACTCTAACTACATCCTAAAACTATAAGAACTCGTCCTTAAACTCTTGGGGAAGGTTTAACAACGAGTTGGGGTCGTTTGGAGGCAGGCTAGAGCTTCAGAGGAGAAGGAGAAAGGCAGGGAACCCAGAGCTTCATCCCCCTTCATCCTCTGCTGCGTCCAGAACGTCGACTGGTCTTAGATCTTCATAAAGGTAGGTGTTCTCGGGCCAAGATTAAAGAAAACCTATACCATCATGTAGAGCATTGTGTCTATGTTCATTTGCACTTGATTTGCCCAATTTTCATGGAGTATGCATGGAGTATTGGTCGTTTTCTCTAAGTCTTGTCCAGTTAGGACTTAATTCCGTTCTTCTTATTATGCATCAGATTTGATACCGAATTGACTAAACTTTCTTCACGAAAGTTCTTCTACATGAAGTCACTATCATCTTTTATGTTGGATGTTTATCCAAAAGTCTTTCGTTAGAGAGTTATAAGCTTCTTAAGAGAGTCACTATACGATACTACGATTTCGGGCTACACTTGACTTTTTGTTATTCATATGTTTTCTCGGGATTAGAGACCGAATTAGATCAAACCATCAACATAAAAGTTATTCCACTTGTTGTCCTCTTCATCTTTTATGTTGAACATTTTGTCCAAATGTCCTTCGTTAGAGAGTTATAAGAGTTTGAAGTGAATCGCTGCATGAGATGTGTTTTCGGGTTCCACATGACTTATAAGTTTTGTTCTGGAAGGGAACTAGTGTCGACACTATTTGGGCTTATGTCGACACCCTGTCCCAAAACAGCCCAGGAGGTGTTCTGGGAAGGTTCTAGTGTCGACACTACCTGATCTAGTGTCGACACACTGTCCCAGTTTGACCCGAAAGTTTCTGGGAGCTGATCTAGTGTCGACACTACCTGATCTAGTGTCGACACTTGTCCCAGCTCACCAGAGGGTGTTCTGGAGCTGTCTCTAGTGTCGACACTACCTGGACTAGTGTCGACACTACTTGACCTTTTTGCCTTGTATTGAGGCACTGTGTCGACACTACCTGGACTAGTGTCGACACTACTTGACCAGTTTTGCATTATTTTGTCTGTGCTTGAGGCATTGTGTCGACACCAGGGGTGTGTTGGCACTACCCTTACAAGATTTTGCATATTTTTGGGTCTGATCATTTCATGATATCTACAAGCATGTGCATGATGTTATATAGTATGCATGCACCTAAAATAAACAACCCATTGAAGAAAATGGTAATGATACAAATATGATCTAATGTGTAATTTTGATTGTCCTTATGTTCATTGGATATCTTGTGATCTTGCTTATTGTCAATTGATAGAGATAAGAATATGATATGAAGTGGGGATGAATACATGTTAGTATGGACTTGTTAGTGGTGTTAAGGTCATGATTTGCATATGAGTTTCAATAGTTACATGTTTCCAATGTTCAATTAATTATTTGTCATATGCATACATGTTAGAAAAAGATCGTGACTCATCACTTGCACTTTTGCACGAATAGGCACACCCTTCTTGGGAAATTGAGGGCACATGTTCTGATATGATCTGTCTTTAGAAACACCCTCATGTCAAGACATTAATGAATTATGAAACATAAGATACGTCGTTATCTTGCCTTGTTTCTTGAGCTGTTTGTCATACCTTGACTCTATGAATATCATGTTCCTTTTACTACGAGCTTGTTATTGAAACTCTGTGGCCATAATATGAATCTTTTTGTCCGGAGACGTGGGACTCCGGTCCAAATTTGATCCAATGCCTGGTAAAAAAAGGGGTCTGGTCCGGTCCTGGGGAGGAGCACCCCAACGTACTCATAACCGAGGGAGTATGGACTTTTGGTGCTTGGCATAGCACAAACAAATTAACAAGTTTGGGAATGTGCCTTTGTTTGATATGATAAGTCTGATTTGATATGATATGATATGATTTGATATGATACGTCTGATCATGTGAACGCATGATATCTGTCTGAATATGGCCAATCTCTTTTGATATGATTCTACTCTTGAAATATATGTCCATTGTATATGGAATTCGACATTTGATCTGATATGATATACGTTCTACTCTGCTATTCAGTTGTTAGTATTGCATGTATTGATCATATTCATGTGCATATCTGCCTATTTAAAATGTTAATATGTATACTACTGCCCGCACCATATTGAGATGTAAATCCTACTGAGCTAGTTCGCTCACCTATCATCCTGTCATTTTCAGGTAGTGATGAAGAACCAGAGGAGTCGGATGGGTCAGGGCAAGAGTGATGAGCACCCGCCATATGAGTCGATGATAGTTTAGTTATAGACAATTGAGTGGTCTATGTAATAGTTAACTTTTCTGGAAGTTTCATTTGAATAATGGACCTTTAGTTGGTTCTTCTTATGTAAGGTTGTAATTAGTTGAATGGAATGGAATAAAGTACTTTGATGACATTATTATGGGCCGGAACGTGTGGTTATATGTAATTGTGACTCTGCGCTATTCAACTGTGATACGTCTACTTGTATCGTTCACGTCCCCCGGTATTTATTCCGCTGCTAATATCAGGGCGTGACAATGGCATGGACTTCATCATGGGTTTACCCAAGACTCGTGGTGGACTCGACGCCATATGGGTCATTGTGGACCGACTGACCAAATCCGCCCACTCTGCCTAAAAGAGTAAGTGGTCGGTGGAGGTACTAGCTTCCTTATATGTCAAGTATTGTAAGACTACATGGAGTTCCATCATCAATAGTTTCGGATCGAGATCCGAGATTTACATCTCATTTTTGGTAAGGACTGCAAGGTGCACTGGATACTAAACTCAACTTTAGTACCGCCTTCCACCACAAACTGATGGGCAAACTAAAAGAACCAATCAATAGTGGAAGACATGTTGAGAGCTTGCACTATAGACTTCCAAAGGTATGGAACGAGCATCTATCTCTTATTGAGTTCGCCTATAACAATAGTATCAGGCGAGTATTAAGATGGCACCATTCGATGCACTTTACGGAAGAAATTGTAGATCTCCTGCATCCTGGAATGAGGTGGGAGAACAGCAATGGCTAGGCCGAATATGGTACAATGAACAACAAAGGACATTCAGGTGATTAGAGACTGGCTTAAGACTACTCAGTCCAGACAAAAGAGCTATGCGACAAAAGAAGGCGAGACTTAGAATTCCAAGTCGGTGATCATGTATTCTTAAAGGTGCACCTACTCGTGGCATCCAACGATTTGGTGTGAAAGGAAAACTCAGTCCTAGATTCATCATATTCGAAGGGTTGGTGAGGTTGTGTACCGATTGGCGTTGCAACAGATTTGGCATGTGTACACAATGTGTTCCATGTCTCCATGCTCAAGAAATATGTATATGATCCTACACACATCATTCGTCACGAGAAGCTGGTGTTGAACAAGGATTGACATATGAAGAAAAGCCAGTCAAGATACTAGAATGGAAGGTACAATAGCTCAGGAACCGTCTCATTCACATGGTTAAAGTCGTATAGAATAACCGCGGAATGGAAGAAGCCATATGGGAATCGGAAGGAACCATCAGACGGAACTACCCCGATCTTTTCGGTAAGACATTCTCTCCTGGATGATCATATGAATTTGGGGACCAATTCTTTTTAAGAGGGAGAGGATGTAGCAACCTGGATTTTTCAAAAAATAAAATTTTAATAAAAATAAAAATAGTCAAATAGAAAATCAATAAAGAAAATTAAATAAAACCCATTAAATGAAAAGAAGTATGGGCTTTGTTACATGGACCCATTAGAAATTTATGGGTCAAAATAGATATTTTTAAAAGGGGAATAATAGAAAATAGCCTAAATTCGTAACAATAAATAATTAAATAGAAAAGAGGATTAATGTATTAAATAAGAAGTTTGAGTTGGATTTGGATTCCTAAACCTACCCTACAGGTTGGCCACGAATTTGGGTCCCAACCTAACCCAAATTCGAATTGGCATGCTTAGAAAGATGAGAGAATAGGAATCTTGAAATTTAATATTAATTAGAGTCCTATTAGGAAATACAAACCCAATAGACATAAATACTCTTAAAGCTCCATGGCCGGCCCTAGTCGTTGCCAGGGTTTCTGGACCAGGAGAGGGCAAGGAGGAGGAGAATCCGTGGGAAGGAGGCTTCATCAAAGCTTCAACCCGAGTTCATCAAGTTCTAGCCCTAGAAGAAGAAAATGATCAAAGGTAGGCATTCTCATGAGCAAAACTAAATCAATTTCGTCTGTAGGTTGATCTAAACCTCAGGATTCAAAGCCCTCTTGTCTCATATTTTTCCATCGAGCAAATCTTTTGTTCTTAATTTTTGAAGTTAGTAAACTCCATGACCCCGAGCCTCGTTTTTAATTCTTGATCTCCATGTATACTAAACCCCATGCTACAAAGTTTTTATCAGGGATACTGATGTATGAGAGGCTTCTTTTGCCCCTGAAAGCCCTAATTTTCATCAACCCTACATCATGAATTAATTCTTTTACCCTAACTGTGTACTGTTCCATGTTCTACGTGAAGTATCATGATTAAACCATGCCCAAACCATGTCTGTTTCCAAATTCCTATTTACTGTAAGTACCCATGTGAGTCTAGATCAATTTGCAACTGATTTCATGATTTTTCATCGCTTGTACAAATAGATATGATTTTATGAATCACCCTGTGTCAAAATAGGATAAGTTAGGTCCGCAATCCAATGCACTGTCCTCTCCCTGTCGGACTCGGGCACAGCCCCTGTGACACGATGGCTCGATAGGCCGTGTTCACTGGCCATCGCGACAGAGCCTTCTGTCGCAACCTGGTCGCGACAGGGCCTGTCGTCGCGATCTGCTGCCCGATCTGACGAGCCCGTCGCGACCCTCAAGAGGACATGTCGCGATTTGCCAACCCAAACTAACAAGGCCGTCGCGATCTGTACAAACCCATGTCACGTTCTCAGTTGACCCCATCGCGACCCTTACTAGGGTGCGTCGCGATCTGGCTTTTTGCATGAAAACTCAACTTTTTACAAGTCTTATTGTTATACACACCACAAGGAAAAGCGGGATACCGACGGATATTTCGACGGATTTATTGCCGTCGGTATTTCCGACGGATATTCCGACGGAACTATATCTGACGGAAAATACGTCTGAAATTCCGACGGAAATTAATCCGTCGGAATATCCGTCGGTAATTCAAGAATACCGACGGATATTCCGACGGATATATTTCCGTCGGAATATCCGTCGGTAAACCTCCTACACCTCCCCCGCGAAACCCCCCCTCTTTCCCTCTCCGCTCTCTTTCCCTCTCCCGCTCTCTCTCTCTCTTCTCTCTCTCCTCTCTCTCTCTCTCTCTCTCTCTCTCTCTCTCTCTCGCTCTCTCTCTCTCTCTCTCATCTCCTCTCTCTCATCTCTCTCTCTCTCTTCTCTCTCTCTCTCTCTCTCTCTCTCTCGTCTCTCTCTCTCCTCTCTCTCTCTCTCCTCGACGCCCCGGTCGCCGACGACGGTCGCCGCCGCCGCGCCACTCCTTGCCGGTCGCCGCTCTTCCGCCGGTCGCCGCCGGCTCGCCGCCTGCGCCACTCGCGCCGGCGCTTCCATTCCCGGTGAGTAGCTCTCCCCACCCCCGCCACCGTCCTCCGGCCTCCCCCCACCGGGCCCCCCTCCCCCTGTGCGATCCCCCCCTCCCCCTGCACTCGCACCCCCCTCCCCCCCACCCGGCCCACCTCCCCCCTGCACGGTCCCCCCCTCCCCCCACCCGGCCCACCTCCCCCCTGCACGGTCCCCCCCTCCCCCCCACCCGGCCCCCCTCCCCTTCCCACCCCCCCCACCCCGGCTTCCCTTCCCCTGCACTCAGCCCCACTCCCCCTTTGCACTCAGCCCCCCTCCCCCCACCCGGCCCCCCTCCCCTTCCCACCCCCCCCACCGACCCCCTTCCCCTGCACTCAGCCCCCCTCCCCCCCACCCGGCCCCCCTCCCCTTCACAATTGAGTGCTGATGACTTGTTATATCTTTATTTGTATCAATAGAGATATGGTACGTGGAGGACGCAGTCGGAGGTTGCCACGTCTGTTGGCAGAGGGACTGCCTCCGCGGTCCACGTCTGCCTCCAGGTCCGCGACAGGTATATGCATATGTACACAAAAAACCATATGGGTTATATGTTTATATTGATTTCACGAGAACTAACGTAAATACAACTTTACAGGGACTGCCTCCCGTCCCACGCCCGTCGTCCAACGCGACATGTAATTTTCTATATTGTTGTTTATTTGAAATTCATAATTTCTAATGTGTATGAAATTTTACAGGGACTGCTCCCTCCCCGTCCACGCCGTCGTCCAGCGACAGGTAAATTTCTATATTGTTGTTTATTTGAAATTCATAATTTCTAATGTGTATGAAATTTTGCAGGGAATGCCTCCCCGTCCACGCCCGTCGTCCCAGCAACAGGTAATTTTCTACATTTTTTTATTTGAAATTCATAATTTCTAATGTGTATGAAATTTTGCAGGGACATGCCTCCCCGTCCACGCCGTCGTCCAAGCGACAGGTAAATTTCTATTGTTGTTTATTTGAAATTCATAAATTCTAATGTATATGAAATTTTGCAGGGAATGCCTCCCCGTCCACGCCCGTCGTCCCAGCGATAGGTAATTTTCTACATTGTTGTTATTTGAATTCATAATTTCTAATGGTATAAAATTTTGCAGGGAATGCCTCCCCGTCCACGTAACCTTCGTCTTCTTCCTCACCACAAGGTAAACATATGTTTCAATAGATTAGTATGTTTGTCTCTTGCAATTTATACAATAAAAGTGTTTAAATGTTTCAACAGAGGTGGAGAGCAACATCCCGCAGCTGAGGAGGGGCCTCAGCTACCAGGACGACAACCATGCTGGATCTCAGGGTAAAGTTCATCATCTCAGTGTTACTGTATTTGTTATTTAGGATATACATTTCATGTAGAAAATTAATGTGGATTGCAGGGGGAAGATAGAATCCCAGTCCGCTTCCCGCTATATTACGACGTTGATCCACGCACATATTCCAGGACCAGTGGATGCATGGAGAGACTTCCCGGTGCCAGTCCGGGATTTATTATTTGACATGTTACGGTATTTTTATTTTTTAGAAGAGTGAAGTCATTTATTCAATTATTATTAATTAGGTTTATTGCAGAACGTTGATTAATTTATTTCTTTACAGCGGAGGTTCGGGTTCACGAGACCCGAGGATCTCCCTCGGGCTCGAGCCGTCTGGGAGATTACGGCCAGACTAATTTAAGAAATTCGATGTGGGAGGCACGGGACAAGGAAATCAAGACCACAGGGAACCGGGATCCTATGGCTGGGTGGATATGGCCCTGTTTGGCTGCGGACGGACTATTGGGAGTCCCTTTGCGCGCGTTGGGCTGCTGGACCATGGCAGCAGCGGTCACAGGCGGCAATACGCAACAGAGCAACTCAACGGAGAAGAAGTGCATACTAGTGGATCCGTATCTTATGCGACCCCAGTCAAAAATTGGTAAGTATTTATTGTTCGATTCATATATACATATGGATTATTATTGTGAGACTAACTAATTTTGTTGAATTCTAAGCATCACGACCTGGAGCGTGCCCTACTTTCCGCGAGTTATTTGACCGGACTCATAAGCGGAAGGGGACAGATGACTATGTTACCGAGAGTGCCCGCACGATTGCTGTAAGTCAAGCTTTAATTATGAATTCAATTATGATATTAAGTAATTTGTTTTCAATAATTTAATTTTAAATTATTTACAGGAGACGTACGACAGGACGATGGCGGAGCGCTACACAGAGGGCACTCCCCAGCCAGATTTGGATGCGGACGCTTGGGTCGAGGCAGCGGGAGTGCCGAGGAAGGGTCGAGTGTACGGCTTTGGGGACAGCCTGGATACTCATCGAGTGTTGTCCTCATATGCCAGTTCGATCGCTTCTCCGGCACACGCGAGTTCATCTTCTGCGCGCCCGTCAGTGGTGTAGAGGACATTAGAGGCATCATTCGGGAGGAGCTACGTACAGAGCTACAGACGCAGCGGGAAGAGCTACAGAGCAGCAGGTACAGCTACAGGCGCAACAGGTACAGATAGAGACGCAGCAGCTACAGCTACAGACGCAGTTCAGCGATATGGTTCAGCAGTTCATGTCAATAATGCAGGGAGTACGCCCCACACAGCCAACAGCTCAGGTCAGTATTAGTATTAATTTCATATACTTAGGATTGGGCCGGCGTCCAACACGACCGGGTGGGTTAAAGTAACGTGTAGAAACTGACGGAACCAATTTGGATCCCCGGATTGGGTTGGGCATTCAAAGGACGGATCTAAAAACACGGCCAAGCATATATAAATGGTCAAAACACGCAACCCGGGGTCCAAAATCCAAATAGGGATCGGAGACGTGCCGTTTTCTCCGACACGACCGGGTGGGTTAAAGTGACGTGTGGGAACTGACGGAATACAATTTGGATCTCCGGATTGGGTTGGGCATTCAAAAGACGGATCTAAAAACACCCAAGTAATATAAAAGGTTAAAACACACAACCCGGGGGTCCAAAATCCCAAATAGGGATCGGATCGACGTGCCGTTTTCTCCGACACGACCGAGTGGGTTAAAGTGACGTGTGAGAAACTGACGGAATCCAATTGGATCCCCGGATTGGGTGGGCATTCAAAGGACGCATAAAAAAACACCCAAGTATATATAAAAGGTTAAAACACAAACGACACGACCGGGTGGCTTAAAGTGACGTGTAGAAACTGACGGAATCCAATTTGGATCCCCGGATTGGGGGGCATTCAAAGGACGGATCTAAAAACACGGCCAAGATATATAAATGGTCAAACCACGCAACCGGGGGTCCAAAATCCCAAATGGATCGGATCGGTGTGCCATTTTCTCCGACACGACCGGGTGGGTTAAGTGACGTGTGGGAACTGACGGAATCCAATTTGGATCTCCGGATTGGGTGTTGGGCATTCAAAAGAGGATATAAAAACACCAAGTATATATAAAAGGTTAAAACACACAACCCGGGGGTCCAAAATCCCAAATAGGGCGGATCGACGTGCCGTTTTCTGACGACACGACCGGGTGGGTTAAAGTGACGTGTAGAAAATGACGGAATCCAATTTGGATCCCCGGATTGGGTTGGGCATTCAAAGGACGGATCTAAAAACACGGCCAAGCATATATAAATGGTCAAAACACGCAACCGGGGTCCAAATCCCAAATAGGAATCGGATCGGCGGTGCCGTTTTCTCGATACGGACCGGGGGGTAAAGTGACGTGTGGGAACTGACGGAATCCAATTTTGATCTCGGATTGGGTTGGGCATTCAAAAGACGGATCTAAAAACACCCAAGTATATATAAAAGGTAAAAACACAACCCGGGGGTCCAAAATCCCATAGGGATCGGATCGACGTGCCGTTTTCTCCGACACGACCCAGGGGGGTAAAGTGACGTGTAGAAACTGACGGAATCCAATTTGGATCCCCGGATTGGGTTGGGCATTCAAAGGACGGATCTAAAAACACTCAAGTATATATAAAAAGTAAAAACACACAACCCGGGGGTCCAAAATCCCAAATAGGGATCGGATCGACGTGTCGTTTTCTCCGACACGACCGGGTGGGTTGAAAGTGACGTTTAGAAATGACGGAATATTAATTGGATCCCCGGATTGGGTTGGGCATTCAAAGACGGATCTAAAACCGGCCAAGCATATATAAATGGTCAAAACACGCAACCCGGGGGTCCAAAATCCAAATAGGGATCGGATCGGCGTGCTGTTTTCTCCGACACGACCGGGTGGGTTAAAGTGACGTGTAGGAACTGATGGAATCCAATTTGGATCTCCGGATTGGGTTGGGCATTCAAAAGACGGATATAAAAACACCAAGTATATAAAAAGGTTAAAACACACAACTCGGGGGTCCAAAATTCCAATTAGGATCGGATCGACGTGCCGTTTTCTCCGACACGACGGGTGGGTTAAAGTGACGTGTAGAAACTGACGGAATCCAATTTGGATCCCCGGATTGGGTTGGGCATTCAAAAGACGGATCTAAAAACACCCAAGTATATAAAAAGGTTAAAAACACAACCCGGGGGGCCAAAATCCCAAATAGGGATCGGATCGACGTGCCGTTTTCTCCGACACGACCGGGTGGGTTAAAGTGACGTTTAGAAACTGACGAAATCCAATTTGGATCCCCGGATTGGGTTGGGCATTCAAAGGACGGATCTAAAAACACGGCCAAGCATATAAAATGGTCAAAACACGCAACCCGGAGGTCCAAAATCCCAAATAGGAATCGGATCGGCGTGCCGTTTTCTCCGACACGACCGGGTGGGTTAAAGTGACGTGTGGGAACTGACGGAATCCAATTGGATCTCCGGATTGGGTTGGGCATTCAAAAGACGGATCTAAAAACACCCATGTATATATAAAAAGGTTAAAACACACAACCCGGGGTCCAAAATCCCAAATAGGGATCGGATCGACGTGCCGTTTTCTCCGACACGACGGGTGGGTTAAAGTGACGTGTAGAACTGACGGAATCCAATTGGATCCCCGGATTGGTTGGGCATTCAAAGGACGGATCTAAAAACACTCAAGTATATATAAAAGGTAAAACACACAACCCGGGGGTCCAAAATCCCAAATAGGGATCGGATCGACGTGCCGTTTTCTCCGACACGACCGGGTGGGTTAAAGTGACGTGTAGAAACTGACGGAATCCAACTTGGATCCCCGGATAGGGTTGGGCATTGAAAGGACGGATCTAAAAACACGGCCAAGCATATATAAATGGTCAAAACACGCAACCCGGGGGTCCAAAATCCCAAATAGGAATCGGATCGGCGTGCCGTTTTCTCCGACACGACCGGGTGGGCTAAAGTGACGTGTGGGAACTGACGGAATCCAATTTGGATCCCCGGATTGGGTTGGACATTCAAAGGACGGATCTAAAAACACGGCCAAGCATATATATATGGTTAAAACACGCAACCCGGGGGTCCAAAATCCCAAATAGGGATCGGATCAGCGTGCCGTATTCTCCGACACGACCGGGTGGGTTAAAGTGACGTGTGGGAACTGACGGAATCCAATTTGGATCCCCGGATTAGGTTGGGCATTCAAATGACGGATCTAAAACCACCCAAGTATATATAAAGCGTCAAAACACACAACCCGGGGGTCCAAAATCCCAAATAGGAATCGGATCGGCATGCCGTTTTCTCCGATACGACCGGGTGGCTAAAGTGACGTGTGGGATGACGGAATCCAATTTTGATTCCGGATTGGGTTGGCCATTCAAAAGACGGATCTAAAAACACCCAAGTATATATAAAAGGTTAAAAACACAACCCGGGGTTCCAATCCCAAATAGGGATCGGATCGACGTGCGTTTTTCTCCAACACGCCCAAGTGGGTTAAAGTGACGTGTAGAAACTGACGGAATCCAATTTAGATCCCGGATTGGGTTGGGCATTCAAAGGACGGATCTAAAAACACTCAAGTATATATAAACTTAAAACACACAACCCGGGGGTCCAAAATCCCAAATAGGATCGGATCGACGTGTCGTTTTCTCCGACACGACCGGGTGGGTTAAAGTGACGTTTAGAAACTGACGAAATCCAATTTGGATCCCCGGATTGGGTTGGGCATTCAAAGGACGGATCTAAAAACACGGCCAAACATATATAAATGGTCAAAACACACAACCCGGGGGTCCAAAATCCCAAATAGGGATCGGATCGGCGTGCCGTTTTCTCCGACACGACCGGTGGGTTTTAAAGTGACGTGTGGGAACTGACGGAATCCATTTGGATCCCCGGATTGGGTCGGACGTTCAATTGATGGATCTAAAAAACACCCAAGTATATTTAAAGCGTCAAAACACAACCCGGGGGTCCAAAATCCCAAATAGGGATCGATAGACGTGCCGTTTTCTCCGACACGACCGGGTGCTTTAAAGTGACGTGGGGAACTGACGGAATCCAATTGGATCTCCGGATTGGGATGGGCATTCAAAGGACGGATCTAAAAACACCCAAGTATATATAAAAGTTAAAACACACAACCCGGGGGTCCAAAATCCCAAATAGGGATCGACGATCGACGTGCCGTTTTCTCCTCCAACACGACCTGGTGGGTTAAATGACGTGTAGAAACTGACGAAATCCATTTGGATCCCCGGATTGGGTTGGGCATTCAAAAGAAAGATGTAAAAACACCCAAGTATAATATAAAAGGTTAAAACACCAAACCCGGGGGTCCAAAATCCCAATAGGGATCGGATCGACATGCCGTTTTCTCCGACACAACCAGGTGGGTTAAAGTGACGTGTAGAAACTGACGGAATCCATTTGGATCCCCGATTGGGTTGGGCATTCAAAGGACGGATCTAAAAACACGGCCAAGCATATATAAATGGGCAAAACACGCAACCCGGGGTCCAAAATCCCAAATAGAGATCGGATCGGAGTGCCGTTTTCTCGGACACCACCGGGTGGGTTTAAGTGACGTGTGGGAACAGACGGAATCCATTTGGATCTCCGGATTGGGTTGGGCATTCAAAAGACGATCTAAAAACCCAGTATATATAAAGGTAAAACACACAACCCGGCGGTCCAAAATCCCAAATAGGGATCGGATCGACGTGCCGTTTTCTCCGACACGACCGGGTGGGTTAAAGTGACTGTAAAACTGACGGAATCCAATTTGGATCCCCGGATTGGGTTGGCATTCAAAGGGCGATCTAAAGACACCCAAGTATATATAAAGTTTAAACACACAACCCGGGGGTCCAAAATCCCAAATAGGGATCGGATCGACGTGCCGTTTTCTCCGACACGACCTGGGTGGTAAGTGACGTGTAGAAACTGACGGAATCCATTTGGATCCCCGGATTGGGTTGGGCATTCAAAGGACGGATCTACATGGGCCAAGCATATATAAATGGTAAAAACACGCAGCCCGGGGGTCCAAAATCCCAAATAGAAATCGGATCGGCGTGCCGTTTTCTCCGACACGACCGGGGGGGTTAAAGTGACGTGTAGAAACTGACGAATCCAATTTGGATCTCCGGATGGGTTGGGCATTCAAAAGACGGATCTAAAAAACACCAAGATATATAAAAGGTTAAAACACACAACCCGGGGGTCCAAAATCCCAAATAGGATCGGATCGACGTGCCGTTTTCTCCGACCACTACCGGGTGGGTTAAAGTGACGTGTAGAACTGACGGAATCCAATTTGGATCCCCGGATTGGGTTGGGCATTCAAAGGACGGATCTAAAAAACGGCCATGCAATATAAATGGTCAAAACAGCAACCCGGGGTCAAAATCCAAATAGAATCGGATCGACGTGCCGTTTTCCTCCGACACGACCGGGTGGTTAAAGTGACGTGTGGGAACTGACGGAATCCAATTTGGATCTCCGGATTGGGTTGGGCATTCAAAACACGGATCTAAAAAACACCAAGTATATATAAAATGTTAAAACACACACCCCGGGTCCAAAATCCCAAATAGGGATCGGAGCGACGTGCCGTTTTCTCGACACGACGGGGGGGTTAAAGTGAGTTGTAGAAACTGACGGAATCCAATTTGATCCCCGGATTGGGTTGGGCATTCAAAGGACGGATCTAAAAACACCCAAGTATATATAAAAAGGTTAAAACACACAACCGGGGGGCCAAAATCCCAATAGGGATCGGATCGGACGTGCCGTTTTCCCGGCACGACGGGTGGGTTAAAGTGACGTGTAGAGAAACTGACGGAATCCAATTGGGATCCCCGGAATGGGTGGGCATCAAAGGAGGATCTAAAAACGGCCAGCATATAGAAAATGGTTAAAACACGCAAACCGGGGGTCCAAAATCCCAAATAGGATCGGATCGGAGTGCCGTTTTCTCCGACACGACCGGGTGGGTTAAAGTGACGTGTGGAACTGACGGAATCAATTTGGATATTCGGATTGGGTTGGGCATTCAAAAGACGGATCTAAAAACACCCAAGTATATATTAAAAGGTTAAAACACACAACCCGGGGGTCAAAATCCAAAATAGGGATCGGATCGACGTGCCGTTTTCTCGACACGGACGGGTGGGTTAAGTGAGTGTAGAAACTGACGGAATCCAATTTGGATCCCCGATTGGGTTGGCATTCAAGGACGGATCTAAAAACACTCAAGTATATATAAAAGGTTAAAACACACAACCCGGGGGTCCAAAATCCCAAATAGGATCGGTTCGACGTGCCGTTTTCTCCGACACGACCGGGTGGATTAAAGTGACGTGTAGAACTGACGGAATCCACTTGGATCCCCGGATAGGGTTGGGCATGAAAGGACGGATCTAAAAACACGGCCAAGCATATAAATGGCCAAAAACGCAACCCGGGGGTCCAAAATCCCAAATAGGAATCGGATCGGCGTGCCGTTTTCTCCGACACCACCGGGTGGGCTAAAGTGACGTGGGGACTGACGGAATCAATTTGGATCCCCGGATTGGGTTGGGCATTCAAAGGACGGATCTAAAAACAAGGCCAAGCATATATATATGGTCAAAACACGCAACCCCGGGGTCCAAAATCCAAAATAGGGATCGGATCGGCGTGTCGTATTCTCCGACACGACCGGGTGGGTTAAAGTGACGTGTGGAAACTGACGGAATCCAATTTGGATCCCGGATAGGTTGGGCATTCAAAGGACGGATCTAAAACCCCAAAGTATATAAAGCGTCAAAACCCACAACCCGGGGTCCAAAAATCCCAAATAGAATCGGATCGGCGTGCCGTTTTCTCGATACGAAAGGGTGGGTAAAGTGACGTGTGGGAACTGACGGAATCCAATTTTGATCTCGGATTGGGTTGGGCATTCAAAAGACGGATCTAAAAAACACCCAAGTATATATAAAAGGTTAAAAAACACAACACGGGGGTCCAAAATCCCAAATAGGGATCGGATCGACGTGCCGTTTCTCCGACACGACCGAGTGGGTTAAAGTGACGTGTGAAGAAACTGACGGAATCCAATTTGGATCCCCGGATTGGGTTGGCATTCAAAGGACGTATCTAAAAACACTCAATTATATATAAAAAGTTAAAACACACAACGGGGGTCCAAAATCCCAAATAGGGATCGGATCGACGTGCCGTTTTCTCCAACACGATTGGGTGGGTTAAAGTGACGTGTAGAAATGACGGATCACCATTTGGATCCCGGATTGGTTGGGCATTCAAAGGACGGATCTAAAAAACGGCCAAGCATATAAAAATGGTCAAAACACGCAACCCGGGGGTCCAAAATCCCAATAGAAATCGGATCGGCTTGCCGTTTTCTCCGACACGACCGGGTGGGTTAAAGTGACGTGTGGAAACTGACGGAATCCAATTTGGATCTCCGGATGGGTTGGGCATTCAAAAGACGGATCTAAAAAAACCCAAGTATATATAAAAGGTTAAAACACACAACCGGGGGTCCAAAATCCCAAATAGGGATCGGATCGACGTGCCGTTTTCTCCGACACGACGGGTGGGTTAAAGTGATGTGTAGAAACTGACGGAATCCAATTTGGATCCCCGGATTGGGTTGGGCATTCAAAGGACGGATCTAAAAAACAGCCATGCATATAAATGGTCAAAACATGCAACCCGGGGGTCCAAAATCCCAAATAGGAATCGGATCGACGTGCCGTTTTCTCGACACGACCGGGTGGGTTAAATTGAGTGTGGGAACTGACGGAATCCAATTTGGATCTCCGGATTGGGTGGGCATTCAAAACAGGATCTAAAAAACACCCAAGTATATATAAAAGGTTAAAACACACACCCCGGGTGTCCAAAATCCCAAATAGGTATCGGATCGACGTGTGTTTCTCCGACACGACCGGGTGGGTTAAAGTGACGTGTAGAAACTGACGGAATCCAATTTGGATCCCCGGATTGGGTTGGGCATTCAAAGGACGGATCTAAAAAACACCAAAGTATGTATAAAAGGTTAAAACACACAACCCGGGGGGCCAAAATCCCAAATAGGGATCGGATCGACGTGCCGTTTTCTCCGGCACGACCGGGTGGGTTAAAGTGACGTGTAGAACTGACGGACGGATCCAATTTGGATCCCGGAATGGGTTGGGCATTCAAAGGACGGATCTAAAAACACGGCCAAGCATATATAAATGGTCAAAACACGCAACCCGGGGGTCCAAAATCCCAAATAGGAATCGGATCGGCGTGCCGTTTCTCCGACACGACGGGTGGGTTAAAGTGACGTGTGGGAACTGACGGAATCCAATTTGGATATCCGGATTGGGTTGGGCATTCAAAAGACGGATCTAAAAACACCCAAGTATATATAAAAGGTTTAAAACACACAACCCGGGGGTCCAAAATCCAAAATAGGGATCGGATCGACGTGCCGTTTTCTCCGACACGACCGGTGGGTTAAAGTGACGTGTAGAAACTGACGGAATCCAATTTGGATCCCGGATGGGTGGACATTCAAAGGACGGATCTTAAAAACACCAAGTATATATAAAAGGTTAAAACACACAACCCGGGGGTCCAAAATCCCAATAGGATCGGTAGGATCGACGTGCAGTTTTCTCGACACGACCGGGTGGATTAAAGTGACGTGTAGAACTGACGGAATCCAACTTGGATCCCGGATAGGGTTGGGCATTGAAAGGACGGATCTAAAACAGGCCAAGCATAAATAAATGGCCAAAACACGCAACCCGGGGGTCCAAAATCCCAAATAGGAATCGGATCGGCGTGCCGTTCTCCGACACGACAGGGTGGGTAAAAGTGACGGTGGGAACACGGATTCAATTTGGATCACCCGATTGGGTTGGGCATTCCAAGGACGGATCTAAAAACACGGCCAAGATATATATATGGTCAAAACACGCAACCGGGGGTCCAAAATCCCAAATAGGGATCGGATCGCGTGCCGTATTCTCCGACACGACCGGGTGGGTTAAAGTGACGTGTGGGAACGACGGAATCCAATTTGGATCCTGGATTAGGTTGGGCATTCAAAGGAGGATCTAAAAACCACCAAGTATATATAAAGCGTCAAAACACACAACCGGGGGTCCAAAACCAAATAGGAATCGGATCGGCGTGCCGTTTTCTCCGATACGAACGGGTGGGCTAAAGTGACGTGTGGAAACTGACGGAATCAATTTTGATCTCCGGATTGGGTTGGGCATCAAAAGACGGATCTAAAAAACACCCAAGTATATATAAAAGGTTAAAAACACAACACGGGGGTCCAAAAATCCCAAATAGGGATCGGATCGACGTGCCGTTTTCTCCGACACGACCGAGTGGGTTAAAGTGACGTGTAGAAACTGACGGAATCCAATTGGATCCCCGGATTGGGTGGGCATTCAAAGGACGGATCTAAAAACACTCAAGTATATAAAAGTTAAAACACACAACCCGGGGTCCAAAATCCCAAATAGGGATCGGATCGAAGTGCCGTTTTCTCCGACACGACTGGGTGGGTTAAAGTGACGTGTAGAAACTGACGGAATCCATTGGATCCCGGATTGGGTTGGGCATTCAAAGTACGGATCTAAAAACCGGCCAGCATATATAAATGGTCAAAACACGCAACCGATGGTCCAAAATCCCAAATAGAAATCGGATCGACGTGCCGTTTCTCCGACACGACCGGGTGGGTTAACGTGACGTGTGGGAACTGACGGAATCCAATTTGGATCTCGGATTGGGTTGGGCATTCAAAGGACGGATCTAAAAAACACCAAGTATATATAAAAGGTTAAAACACACAACCCGGGGGTCCAAAATCCCAAATAGGGATCGGATCGACGTGCCGTTTTCTCCGACACGACCGGGTGGGTTAAAGTGACGTGTAGAAACTGACGGAATCCAATTTGGATCCGGATTGGGTTGGGCATTCAAAGGACGGATCTAAAAACACAAAACCCAAGTATATAAAAAGTTAAAACACACAACCCGGGGGTCCAAAATCCCAAATAGGGATCGGATCGACGTGCGTTTTCTCCAACACGACCGGTGGGTTAAAGTGACGTGTAGAAACTGACGGAATCCAATTTGGATCCCCGGATTGGGTTGGGCATTCAAAGGAAGGATGTAAAAACACCCAAGTATATATAAAAGGTTAAAACACACAACCGGGGGTCCAAAATCCAAATAGGGATGGATCGACATGCCGTTTTCTCCGACACGACCAGGTGGGTTAAAGTGACGTGTAGAAAATGACGGAATCCAATTTGGATCCCGGATTGGGTTGGGCATTCAAAGGACGGATCTAAAAACCACCCAAGTATATATAAAGCGTCAAAAAACAACAACCGGGGGTCCAAAATCCCAAATAGGAATCGGATCGGCGTGCGTTTTCTCCGATACGACCGGGTGGGCTTAAAGTGACGTGTGGAAACTGACGGAATCCAATTTTGATCTCCGGATTGGGTTGGGCATTCAAAAGACGGATCTAAAAACCCAAGGATATATAAAAGGTTAAAAAACACAACGGGGGTCAAAATCCCAAATAGGGATCGGATCGACGTGCCGTTTTCTCCGACACGACCGGGTGGGTAAAGTGACGTGTGAAACTGACGGAATCCAATTGGATCCCCGGATTGGGTGTGGGCATCAAAGGACGGATCTAAAAACACTCAAGTATATATAAAAAGTTAAAAACACAACCCGGGGGTCCAAAATCCCAAATAGGGATCGGATCGACGTGCGTTTCTCGACACGACGGGTGGGTTAAAGTGACGTGTAGAAACTGACGGAATCCCATTTGGATCCCGGAATGGGTGGGCATTCAAAGTACAGATCTAAAAACACGGCCAAGCATATATAAATGGTCAAAACACGCAAACCGATGGTCCAAAATCCCAAATAGAAATCGGATCGGCGTGCCGTTTCTCCGACACGAACGGGTGGGTTAAAGTGACGTGTGGGAACTGACGGAATCCAATTTGGATCTCCGGATTGGGTAGGCATTCAAAAGACGGATCTAAAAACACCCAAGTATATATAAAAGGTTAAAACACACAACCCGGGGGTCCAAAATCCCAAATAGGGATAGGATCGACGTGCTGTTTTCTCCGACACGACCGGGTGGGTTAAATGACGTGTAGAAACTGACGGAATCCAATTGGATCCCCGGATTGGGTTGGGCATTCATAGGACGGATCTAAAAACACGGCATGCATATATAAATGGTCAAAACATGCAACCCGGGGTCCAAAATCCCAATAGGATCGGATCGACGTGCCGTTTCTCCGACACGACGGGTGGTTTTAAAGTGACGTGTGGAAACTGACGGAATCCAATTGGATCTCCGGATGGGTTGGGCATCAAAACACGGATCTAAAAAAACCCAAGTATATATAAAAGGTTAAAACACACAACCCGGGTGTCCAAAATCCAAAATAGGGATCGGATCGACGTGCCGTTTCTCCGACACGACCGGGTGGGTTAAAGTGACGTGTAGAAACTGACGGAATCCAATTTGGATCCCGGATGGGTTGGGCATTCAAAGGACGGATCTAAAAAACACCAAGTATATATAAAAGGTAAAAACACACAACCGAGGGCCAAAATCCCAAATAGGGATCGGATCGACGTGCGTTTTCTCCGACATGACCGGTGGGTTAAAGAGATGTGACAAAACTGACGGAATACAATTGGATCCCGGATTGGGTTGGGCATTCAAAGGACGGATCTAAAAACACGGCCCCAAAATATATAAATGGTCAAAACACGCAACCCGGGGGTCCAAAATCCAAATAGGGATCGGATCGGCGTGCCGTTTTTCCGACACGACCGGGTGGGTTAAAGTGACGTGTGGGGGAACTGACGGAATCCAATTGGATCTCCGGATTGGGTTGGGCATTCAAAAGACGGATCTAAAAACACCCAAGTATATATAAAAGGTTAAAAACACAACCCGGGGGTCCAAAATCCAAAATAGGGATCGGATAGACGTGCCGTTTCTCCGACACGACCGGGTGGGTTAAAGTGACGTGTAGAAACTGATGGAATCCAATTTGGATCCCCGGATTGGGTTGGGTATTCAAAGGAGGATCTAAAAACACTCAAGTATATATAAAAGGTTATAAAACACACACCCGGGGGTCCAAAATCCCAAATAGGGATCGGATCAACGTGCCGTTTTCCGACACGGGCCGGGTGGGTAAAGTGACGTGTGGGAACTGACGGAATCTAATTTGGATCTCCGGATTGGGTTGGGCATCAAAAGGAGGATCTAAAAACACCCAAGATATATAAAAGGTTAAAAACACAACAACCCCGGGGGTCCAAAATCCCAAATAGGGATCGGATAGACGTGCCGTTTTCTCCGACACGACCGGGTGGGTTAAAGTGACGTGTAGAAATTGACGGAATCCAATTTGCATCCCGGATTGGGTTGGGCATTCAAAGGACGGATCTAAAAACACGGCCTAGCATATATAAATGGTCAAAAACACGCAACCCGGGGGTCCAAAATCCCAATAGGATCGGATCGGCGTGCCGTTTTGTCCGACACGACGGGTGGGTTAAAGTGACGTGTGGGAACTGACGGAATCAATTTGGATCCTTGGATGGGTTGGGCATTTAAAGGACGGATCTAAAAAACACGACCAACCATATTATATGGTTAAAAAACGCAACCCGGGGGTCCAAAATCCCAAATAGGGATCGGATCGGCGTGCCGTTTTCTCCGACACGATACGGGTGGGTTAAAGTGACGGTGGGAACTGACGGAATCCAATTTGGATCCCCGGATTGGGTCGGACGTTCAATTGACGGATCTAAAAAACACCAAGTATATTTAAAGCGTCAAAAACAAACCCGGGGTCCAAAATTCCAAATAGGGATCGGTCGACGTGCTGTTCTCCTCCAGGACCGGGTGGGTTAAAGTGACGTGTGGAAATGACGGAATCCAATTTGGATTCCGGATTGGGTTGGGCATTCAATGGACGGATCTAAAAAAACCCAAGTATATATAAAAGCTAAAACACACAACCCGGGGTCCAAAATCCAAATAGGGATCGGATCGACGTGCCGTTTTCTCCGACACGACCAGGTGGGTTAAAGTAACGTGTAGAAACTGACGGATCCAATTTGGATCCCGGATGGGTTGGGCATTCAAAGGACGGATCTA
>JACBKR010003498.1:0-29114 GCA_014218235.1 Colocasia esculenta
CATGCGCCTAAAGGTTTTCTTGGCAGCGTGGGTTCGGAACTCATGTTTGCCACAAAATTTTTGGTAAAAAAGATGCCAGCCGACCATTTTTCTAAGGAAAAAAATGGTGTTAAAACTAGGATTCGAACCCGGCACGCGTGGGAAAACGAGCGAACGCCTTAGCCATTAAATATTAGACTTCGATTTGAGTTCGGTTCGATTTCATTTTGAGATTCGATTCAATTTGAGTTGACCAAAAAATAAGTCAAACCAGACCGAACCGACCCGTGTTCACCCCTACATATGCCAATCGGGCGAAACCGATTACACTTTGACCCCAACCGGCCAATCGCCCTTATAAGCATATCTCCGGTTGCCGGCATTTGGACCGGACCGGGAGACCCGAAAAAGTTCGCGCATATGCCCAAAATACCCTTCTCCACTCTCTCCGCCGCTCCTCGTCTTCCTCCTCTGCCCGGGCGGATCCCCACCATCCTCTTCCACTGTCCTCCTTCCACCGCCGCCGCCGGATCCCGGCTCATGGCCACCGGTGCGGAGCCCACGTGCCGTGAGGACGGCGGCGAGGCCGTCGACCTGCGGTCCTTCCCGACGCCGCTGTCTCCTCCGTACCCCCCGATCTCGAAGGAGGTAGAGCTCCAAAGGGCCATGTCGGCGGCCTCGAGGTCGGAGCTCTTCGCCCTCACCGACGCCGACATCGTGTTCGAGGACCCATGGCTGGTGGTGCTGAACAAGCCTTCCGGTGTCTACTGCGAAGTCCTCCTTTCCGCCTATTCCGGACTCGCCCTTGCCTCCTCCTCTCCTCCTTCCGGTAATTACTATCGAATGTGGTTGCTTTTCCCCTTGGATGGAAACCCTAGAGTTAGATTTGTGACGTTGCAGGTCGGAAGGAATCCTCAGGAGGAGGAGGAAGCGCTGCGCCGGAGCTTCACCTCGCCAACAGGCTCGACCGGGACACCAGCGGGCTGATGGTCATAACGAAGTCCCACAAGGCGGCGGCTAAGCTGGTGAAGGCGTTCACCGACCACAGGGTGAAGAAGACGTACATCGCCCTCTGCACGGGAGGGCGCCGGCGTGGGAGCGGATTCGCATTGTCTCGGCCACGGGAGGTCCAGATTCGGCGCTTGGCGTGTGTACGCGGCGTCTGATGTTGGGCGGACGCTGCCTGGGGGGTCGACCGTGAGGCACATGTTCACTTCCTTCGAGGTGCTGTCGGTGAACGGGCGGGGAGAATACCGGGAACCGGCGAATGGTTTCGGAGAGGCGGAGACGGTGGTGGTGGAAGAGAAGGCGGTGGCGGCGGCGGATGAAGAGACGGGGGCTGGCGAGGGGAGGAAGCCCGACGAGATCCTGGTGAGGGCGCAGCCGGAGAGCGGGAGGACGCATCAGATCCGGCTGCACTGCCAGTACCTGGGCTTGCCCATCAGAGGGGACGTCAAGTATGGGGGAGTCTGCGAATGGGGGGGAGCGGCGTGCGAGGCCCATGCCCTCCATGCCGAAAACTTGCAGTTGGAGCACCCCGTCACTGGTCTCCCCCTCCGGTTTCATGCTCCGCCTCCGCCGTGGGCAAGCGAAGCCTTGGGCGCCATCCTCGAAAGAGACGATCCTGGTGACCAAAGGTGCAACTTTTATAATACTAGATATCATCGGAAGGTCTCTCATGATTCCACTAGAAAAAAATGTGGTTTTGCCATCCAAGACGCAAAAATATTCAGTACTGAGCATCCACAGTATGGGGGACATGCGCAAAGTGAAGTGATCATGGATGTGAATGGTTCAAACTGATGACTCTTTGATAAAAGAGGGACAAACCCCCTTATCCTTGTTGGTCGGTTCCATCTTTCTTCTCGCCCCATTTTTTTGGAGATTAGTTGGATGTTTCGGGTACATTAGATGCCATGGCCTTCATCATCTCCATGGAAGAGACCTCACAGGATAAGCAATAATAGAGATATAATAACACTGCAGCAGCTGTGCCCAAGAATCCTCTCCTTGACGTCCGGAAGCTACTTGGCAATTCCCCATGGTTAAAGCCCCGGTTTGAGCTGCAGATCTTGCCAGGAACTGGGACACCATAAGAACTATGGTATCTTCTATTATTACGCAGATGGCAATCCTAACCAAGAGAACAAGGAGCAAGACAAATGACAAGGAAGCCAATGATGGCCAATTCACCCATGAAGCGAACGGCTGGAAGGAAGACTATGGGGACAGGAAGATCAGAGAAAACTCAAGCCTCTTCAACTTCTCAGAGGATCAGACACACTGACTAATTGAAGACTTGTTTCCTCATAGATGCAGAGGTCTTCAGTGATTCAAGTCTATACATTGCGCTGTAGTTTCTGAGTTTTGTCAATCAATCGAGAGAGATCCCATGGCACACTTACTGGCTTGTGCACTAGTGCTCGGTGGTTGTGTAACTTTTGTTGTTGGATTTCAGATGAAGGTCACAACAGGGAAAATCTCCCATCTTTGTCTCCGAGTTAAACTAAGACTGAAGACTAGGCGTCAAGATCGTCTTCCAATGAATAAAAGGTTCCTGGCTCACGTTGTCAAGAAGAATGCAGCAGATGGATTCCGGTGATGAAATCCGGCATGATCAGCAGTGTTGTGATTGCACAAGAGTTGGCAGCCGTATAACATGCATGCTAGTCCCTTTTCTAATCTGCGTTCTTTTACTTTGCGAAAACTGGATATCCTCTGTACCCACAATCTTATTCCTGGTGCTGCTACTGAATTCTTCTGAAACTGGTCAGGCCGGAGGTCTGTGTAGAAGCCTCTTGTTTTGGGATATCTTGAAGTACCATCTGCTGGCTTTTCACCTGTATGCTCAACTTGGAAATGCCGCTGGGATCAGCATCAGTGGTTAAGCTTTTTGATAGCTGTTTAGCTGAAAGCTAATAAAAGATTAGAGAAAAAATTACCGTACTCGTCTGAATGCAATAAGATAATATGGCAGCAAATATGACGTCTCATATGACACCACCTGAGTTGCCACCTAAGTAATGAGGGAGCAACAGACGGCGGTGATGGTGGCGACCTGCGGTCAACAATCGATGGTGAGGTTTAAAACCACTATTTTAGAGTTTAAATTTATATTTTAGAGTAATATTTATACTTTGAAACTTAAAAATTGTGTTTAAGAGTCCAAAGGTAGGATCCAATATTACTATTTTAGAACTTAAATTTATATTTTGAGTTTAGATTGTGTTTTGGAGTCTCAAATTTATATTTTAGAGTTTAAATTATTATTAAAAATTTAGTTAATATGTTTAAACTTTAAAATCTAAATGTAATAGGGAGAATTAATTGTTGGTCTCGCGCCAACACTTATTTTCCATCCCTGTCAGTTTTTCCGTCAACGCATAGTCCCTGCTTTATGCGGGACATAATTTTCAGTCCCTGGCGTTAACAGACGTTATCCCTCTTCTCCTAAATGTCAATTCTACCCTCAGCCATATGTGACCCGTGAGCGTCGCCAGCTTTAATACCTTTCGAAGAAGGCACGCAATGGCGAAACGCTTCTCGCCGCGGCGTTGCGAAGAGGAGCGCAGGGTTGCCGTTTGGGTGAAAGATTCTGGCTTCCGGTGAACTTTTCTAAAATGGTTCTCATTTCCTTCTATTCGCGGTGAAGGTGAGTAGGTCAGTGGCGTTCCGATAGACATTGGTTCCACCTACCCCCTTTCCTATGTAGATCCACATCCGTTAGTCGCCAGAGGTTTTTCTTGCCAACAATGTTTCATCCATATCCGACAGTAGTAGTCGGAGGCTTTTATCTCGCTACTATTTGTTATTTACTCCACTTTTTCATGCAGTTCTTCAAATCAATATTTTTGTTCTGAACGCAAGAGTTACCTACGTTACTACAGAGTACAGTAGAGTAAAGGACATGTTACTCTGAAAGTATGTATGTGATAACTGTCTGACAGTAACTGTGTACAACTTCAAAAGTAGTTACATATGTTAACTGTGTAAGTATGTAATTTCCTATATTTTTTCTAGGTAAGTGTCTAAGTATTTCTATTTCTAATTGTGTAACAACTTTCGAAGTAATTACATACTTAACTGTGTAATTGAGTAATTGTGTAACAACTTTCTAAGTAGTTACACAGTTAACTGTGTAACTGAGTAACAACTTGAAAAATAGTTACATATGTTAACTGTGTAAGTATGTAATTACCTACTATTTTTGTACGTAAGTGTCTAAGTATTTGTATTTCTAATTGTGTACAACTTTCGAAGTAGTTACACAGTTAACTGTGTAACTGAGTAACTGTGTATCAACTTTCTAAGTAGTTACACAGTTAACTATGTAAGTATGTAATTACCTATTTTTTTCTATGTAAGTGTCTAAGTATTTGTATTTGTAATTGTGTAACAACTTTTCAAGTAGTTACACAGTTCACTGTGTAAATGTGTAACTGTGTAACAACTTGTCAAGTAGTTACATATCTTAACTGTGTAACTGTGTAACAACTTGAAAATAATACATATGTTAACTGTGTGAGTATGTAATTACCTACTATTTTTGTACGTAAGTGTCTAAGTATTTGTATTTCTAATTGTGTAACAACTTTCGAAGTAGTTACACAGTTAACTGTGTAACTGTGTAACAACTTTCCATGTAAATTCACAGTTAACTGTGTAACTGATGATCAGTCTATCCTCATGTAATTTTAATTAATTATATATTTATTTTGGCGATTAACAAAACCATGTCAAAGATTACTAACACATATTCCATAAGTCTTGAGCACAGGAAATACTACAGGAAAATCAAGCAAACTTGGTAAGTATTACCTTTCTGAAGCAATATTAAGTTCAGCATGAAATTTCTCTAAGTCCACATCGACTTTCCTTATGCTACAACGATTTCAGTAGAACTGTAAAGATTTCATCATAACGATTTCATAAGTGCCTTAACGATTTCTTCATAATCTGAAACATCGTTTTAAGTTAAACGAGAATCGTTCTTGTAACGATTTGCTCATCGCAACGATTCCTTTAGTCATCGTAACGATTTGCTCATCGCAACGATTCCTTTAGTGATCGTAACGATTTGCTCATCGCAACGATTCCTTTAGTCATCGTAACGATTTGCTGATCGCAATGATTTTCTTAGTCATCGTAACGATTTGCTCATCGCAACGATTCCTTTAGTCATCGTAACGATTTGCTCATCGCAACGATTCCTTTAGTCATCATAACGATTTGCTTCGCGCATCGATTTCTCTAGAGCTCATAACGATTTCTTCATTGAACACAACGATTTGCTTCATGCAACGATTTCTTAAGTGTTCACAACGATTTCTTCATTGAACACAACGATTTGCTTCATGCAACGATTTCTTAAGTGTTCATAACGATTTCTTTAAAACACAACGATTTGCTCTCCATAACGATTTCTTCAGCAAACATAACGATTTGGTTATGTCTTACAACGATTTAGCTGAATTGACTTGATCATAACGATCCATAAGTCATAAATGTATCGACTTCGTATGTACAACGATTTACTACTGGTCAAAGCATTGAATAGTCAAAGTTGTCACGCATATCCTCTGACACCTTTGCATTTAATGTAGACTGAACGTATCTCTGCATGCATGCAGACGATAACGCCCATTATCATGCTTACTCTGTATGCATCTTTTAGATATAGCAAAATGGCATTACTATTTTGGTGAATATTCACATCAACGTTTACTGACAACAAGAGACAACCTAGCTATCTACTGTTCTAGCATTTAATGTATGCAGGGCCCTAAAGACATTCTGTCATACAACGTTGGACTATATAGACGCCAGAAGATCCTATCTCTTTGCGTGCACAAATGGATGAAAGACTGTTGACGGGAAGCTTCCAAGTATCAAGCAGTCTAACGTCTATCAAAGCTAGAGACAACAGATACTTTAACGAATACTTTTCAAATTGAAGATATAAAACAAGACAACAGTTCCAAAAGAAAAGAGGAGAGTCACCAACGAATACTACAAGCAAGTCTTAGCAATTCAAATCTTCTGTGAGAATCAAGAGCCAAGCGTCTCATTCCTAATCTGTCTCAAGCTTTTAGCTCTCTGTACTGCAATAGAAATCTTGAGAGAGAGAGCCTGTGTAGTTTGAGAGAGAGACCTGTGTAGATCTCCTTCTCTCAGGGCTATTTTGCTTCAGATCGTGCTTGTTAAAGCTTGATCTAGGGGCTTGATTTTATTGCTCATCTTTACTGTGTTAGTCCCTTCTGTTGTGAAGGAAGACCTGGTGAGGCATCCAAGGTGTTGTAGTTCCCTTCTGTTGTGAAGGAAGACCTGGTGAGATATCCAGGGTGTTGTAGTTCCTTCGTGTGAAGGAAGACCAGCTGAGCTGGGTGTTGTAGTGTCCATAAAGGGACTTTACCTTAGTTAGTAGAAACCTGAGTTATGCTCAGGGACTGGACGTAGGACTCCTAAGAAAGGAGTCCGAACCAGGATAAACTCTGGTGTTGTGTGATTGATTTCCTATGTGTGTTTGCTGTTTATTCTAACCTTCTCTAACCTTCATCGAAGAACGTCTTTGTGTGAATGTTTTAAGTACAGGTACTAATCAAATAATTTTTAAAAAGACCCATTCACCCCCCCTCTGGGCTCGTCAACTGGGCAACAAGTGGTATCAGAGCGAGTCTCTTCGACAAAGAAGAAGATCTAACGATCTGAAGAGTAAAGATCCATGGCAGCCCAAGGTAACATTGAAGGTCAGTCTGTCAACCGACCCCCTCTCTTCGATGGTGAAGATTATGCTTATTGGAAAACTAGGATGGAGTATTTCCTGCAAGGTTTCAATTATCAAATCTGGTCCATAGTAGAAGAAGGCGATCTCCTAGTCACAAATGAGAAGACTCAGTGGACAGATGATGACAGGAAAAAGATTTCCTTGAACGGTAAGGCTAAAAGCATTCTATGCTGTGCTCTCAGCAAAAAGGAGTTCAATAGAGTGTCAGCATGCAAATCTGCAATGGAAATGTGGGAAAAGCTCAGAATTACCTATGAAGGCACGAACAAGGTGAAGGAGACAAGAATTGACATTCTTGTTACACAATATGAGAGATTTCAGATGCAATCAGGTGAGTCCATAACTCAAATTCAGTAGATTTACTGATATTATAAATGGGTTGGTGGTCTAGGAAAAACTTATGAGATTAGAGACATGGTAAGGAAAATTCTCAGATCCCTACCATCCTCATGGACCCCAAAGGTAACGGCCATTGAGGAAGCCAATGATCTAAAAGGATGTCCTTGGAAAAACTCGTGGGTCCTTATGGCCCATGAAATAAATATGGAGAGACTAGGAGAGTCCTCGAGCAAGAAAAAGCACCCCAATGCTTTGAAAGCCGAAGAAGAATCATCAGAAGCAAGCTCAGATGACAGTGAAGGCATTGAGGATAGTGAAAATGAAGAAGTAATGCTATCAAGAAGACTGCAACGAATTCTAGCTAAGAAAAAGAAGTTTCAGTCTGGCAGAAGGTTCTTCAAGAGAAATAAAGAATTTAGGAAGCCAGAAGGGAATGATCTGAAAAAGGAGAACCAATATTCTATGAGTGCAAGAAGCCTGGACATATCAAAGCAGAATGTCCAAAGCTTAAGAAAGATGGACACAAGAAAAAGGACAACTTCAGACGATTCAGAAGTACAAGAAAAAGGCAATGGCAGCCGCTTGGGAAAACAGCAGCGACTCAGACAGTGATTCAAGCTCAAGCAGTGATAAAGAAGAAGCCAACCTGGCGTTCATGGCAATACAGATGATAAGGTAACATCTGACTCCTCTTTTGATTCTGCATAATTCTGATTCGGATAATTTAGAGGAAGCATTCAATGAACTATATGATAAATATAGAGATGTATCTAAATTATTGAAAGCTAGTAAGAAAAATATCACTTGCTTAGAAAACACAAACTCAGATCTAAAATCAAAAATGAACAGCTAGAAAAACAATTAACTGAACTTAAAAGAAGAAATGAGTTATTATGTGAAGATCTAAAAGATAAGAATGAAGCTCTTACTGATGAATCTTGGATAATAGCCATGCAAGATGAACTTAATCAATTCAAGAGAAACCAGGTATGGTCACTTGTTCCCAGACCATCAGACCATCCAGTTATTGGCACCAAGTGGGTGTTCAGAAATAAATGGGATGAGACTGGTGTGATCCTAAGAAACAAGGCCAGACTTGTGGCTCAAGGCTATTCCCAAGAGGAAGGCATAGATTTCGATGAAACCTATGCACCTGTAGCTAGACTTGAGGCTATTCGAATCTTACTTGCATATGCATCAGCATTAGATTAAAATTATTTCAAATGGATGTTAAGTCCACTTTTTTAAATGGTTTTATTAAAGAGGAAGTTTATGTGGAAACACCTCCGGTTTTGATGACACAGAATTTCCTAATCGTGTTCTTAAACTTTATAAGGCATTGTATGGTTTAAAGCAAGCACCTAGAGTCTGGTATGAAAGACTTAGTTCTTTTCTATTAAATCATGGTTTCACTAGAGGACAGTTAGAGAGCACTCTATTTGTAAAATCGAAAGTTAAAAGCATATTACTTGTACAGATTTATGTAGATGACATTATCTTTGGGTCTACTGATGAATCCCTTTGCAAGTATTTTGAAAAGTTGATGTAGAGAATTTGAGATGAGCATGATGGGGGAGCTCAATTATTTCCTTGGATTACAAATCAAGCAAGGAAAAGATGGCACCCACATCTGTCAAGCCAAATACACCAAGGAGCTTCTAAAGAAATTTGGATTCGATAACTCCAAGCCACTGTCAACACCTATGAGTACATCATAAGATGGACAGTGACAGGAATGGTAAGAAGGAGATCAAAAGATCTACAGAGGTATGATAGGGTCTTTGCTTTATTTAACAGCTAGCAGACTGATATTTTATTTAGTGTATGCATGTGTGCTAGGTATCAAGCAGATCCTAGAGAATCTCATTTAATCAGTGTCAAAAGAATTTTCAGATATTTAGCTAGAACTCATGATTTAGGTCTGTGGTATCCGAATCATGTGAAATTAATTTGATAGGATACTCTGATGCTGACTACGCTAGATGCAAGGTAGATAGAAAAAGCACCAGTGGATGTTGTCAATTCCTTGCAGGATGTTTGATATCATGGTCCTCCAAGAAACAAAATTCAGTAGCACTATCAACTGCTGAAGCTGAGTATGTTGCTGTCGGGAGCTGCTGTACACAACTCCTGTGGATCAAGCAACAACTTGAGGACCATGGGCTTCACATCAAAACAATTCCTCTGCTGTGTGACAACACAAGTGCTATAAATCTCATCAAAAACCCAGTACAGCATTCAAGGACCAAGCACATTGAGTTGCCTGAGCCGATGCCCTAACGATTCCGAGATCGACTCTCTGCAAAAAATTCGAAGCCTCTCACTTTCCCGCGAAGAATTTCTTGAGGGCTTTCACTTCTGCCACCTTCTCATCCCTCCTAAAACTCTTCCACCCAAAACCATGGCCGCATCAGCTGTTTCCGGCAGTCTTGGGGGCTACAGCGCGCTGAGTTTCTAACAGCGAGCAGCAGGAGAGGTTTACATTGTGAAATCAAGGCTTTGTGGTAATAAGCAGTGGATATTGCTGATCTTGAGAAGAACGGCATGCACAGCATAGTGGCCGCCATGAGCAGAATGCAGTGGACAGTCATCTCGACCTTTTAAGAGGTAAGCTATCCAGACCTCGTGAAGGCGTTTTATGTGTGCTTGAAATATGAGGCAGATGGGTCCCTGACATCCTTAGTCAAGGGAACCCCGATCAAGATTGATCATGATCTCCTGAAGACCTGTTTGGTGTGAGCACGACCGGTCACAGTGGAATCCACACTGTGGACACCCAGGTCAAGGGTCTAGGAATTATTGGTCCTGAATTCCGGTTAAAAGATGGGAAAATAGACATAAATCAACTGAATGCATTCAACCGTCTCCTACACTTTATAGTCTGTCAGATACTTGTTCCTAGAAGTGCTACTTTTTCAACCTGCACCAAGGTAGACTCAGATATGATGTACTGGGCCGTTCAGAACAAAGAGATCAACATGGCCGAAGTGATGATGGAAAGGATGAAGTTTGCCCATGATCAAATCTGGGATACTAAGAGTAAGTTAAATGTATCCCTGCCCTATGCTCATCTGCTCACAAAGTTTTTAAGCATTTTGAAGTAGATGTGTCTGGCGCTGTTGTAGAAAAGATAGGCCAAGCAATTAGGTCCAGGAATTTGAGGAAAAGTGGATTTTCAGTGGTCAACGGAGTATGGACCAAGACCTCTGTGGCTGAGGGTGAACCCATCATAGGGGAAGCCCAAGATGTCCAGCTAGAGGCAGCAGCAGTAGAGTCAGAGGGACCATCAGCAGTTGCAAAACTAGCAGCAGAAGAAGCCGCAGTGTCTAGAGTTTCACAGGAAGTAGCTGCAGACATAGAAGATTCAATGGAAACTCCAGTAGATCAAGGAGATGTAGCAGTGGAAGATTCTGACAGAAGACAGATGATCCTCTACCCACCTCTACAGTGGCCTCTGTGCTCCGAGAAGTATTGGATTCCATTCACTCACCCCAGTGATTCCAGAAACTGGTGGGAGTTTGGTAGAAGAGCTGGTGGCATTAGGTCACCTGGAAGAATCCGTGATAGCTGCTCAAATTCAGAAGGAGTCATCAATTGTTCTAGAAGATATTGTGATGGAAGATGCTCCCATTCAGGGGGAGCAAGAAATTGAGCAAGAGGCAGCAACATCTCAGGGGGAGCAAACTACAGATGCCCCTGAAAATGAAAGACCCAATACTGTTCATACTGAAGATCCTGAACCAGTTGAAAAGAGAAGCAAGAAAATTGCTCACAGAAGGCAGATGAAAATTCCAAGAAAATGAACTTGAAGCCTATCCTGAAGAGGTTGGATGATCAAGGTGAGATCTTGAGGTCAGTGCAGTCAGATGTGAGTTCTGTTATTGTTCGCCAGGAATCAATGTCCATGACATTTCTCAGATAAGAAATGCCATGAAGTGGTTCAATAAGGAAATGGGCACTATGAAGATGATGGTGTCTGAGATTTTGAAGGCAGTGGATCTACAGATTCTACTCCTCACCCTTCTGTCCCTCAGAGCACTACAAGAGTGTTCCTAGGCCATCAGGGCCCTCTCTTCAAGAGTATGGGCCTCCAGGGCAAAGTGAAGGTATTTCAGGGCCATCCGGGCCCATTGTTGTTGATCAAGACGAGCAGCCATCAGGGACTTCAGTTGATGCGCCAGCAGGGCCATCAGGGCCAAGTATTGCAGCACAATTTTCAGAGAATTTGCCTATTTTAGATGCTGATGTCAGTAAGGGGACTGATCCATCCGGGCCGGAGATAGCAGCAGGCAAGCAGTCAACATAAGTGGTGGACCTCCTGAGCACTCGGTTGTTGAGCCACCAGGGCTAGTGATCTCCGAGGCTGGGCAGCAGGATGTAGCAGAGTCAGCAGTTGCTCCTGAAGCCCCTGAGTCTTCATTCCTTGCAACTCCAGCCCCTTCCTCACCACCATCCTCTTCCACAGCACCTCCAGCTCCACCCACCTTCAACAACCCTTGCCCCGCACAATTTCCTCACCAACACCCTTTCCATCTCAATCTTCCCTCTCTCCTACTTCTTTCCCAATCCGTCCTCTTTCTCCATCTATTACTAAAGACCCTCCAGCCTCCTCATCAGCTGGGGCATCCTCCTCATCTGGTCATTCTTCCACCTTTGATCCCAGGTCACTTCTTTATCCTCCTACTCCACCAACATCAATTACTTTCATACCTGAAAACCCACAACTTGGCAGCGCCCTTCTCACCCAAGCTGAGGATGAGTTTGAACGCTCAACACTCACCTCAATTCTGGCAGTTGCCAATCATGTCCACAGGACTGATTCTCCCAGTCCTGCTCAGAAAAAGAGGAAACTCTCCACCTCTATCTCTCTACCCTCTACACCCAAATTTCCTCCTCTTTGGTTCTCCCTCACTGCTGAAATCGACAGGAGACCAATCTATCGAGAATATCTACAGAAATGCATTCTCTCTACAATTTTTGGCATTCCCCATCTTAACCTCACTGAACATCTTCACATTGTTCTTCCCTATTGCCACATGTCCAAAGCAAATCAATCCAAAATCTTCCAGTCAGCTGAGTGCAAGACTGAAGACCAGTGGGTAAAAGGGCACAAGACTCTCTACAGTAAATACCTCAAAGCCAAAGCAGACAACATTTCTCGTCGAGATCACCCACTCTCTCTCTCTGAGTGTTTATCTTTCATCATCAAACTGTCTGGGGCCAGTTCATCTTAAGGAAATCAGAATAGCAAGGCATTTTCAGCTCTATAATGATTACTGCTATCTGAATAAGCTCCCTGAGGTTCAGTTTAGTCAATTCCATGGCGCCCTTGCTCTCCTCCGGACTGAACATCCAGTCAATTGCTCCTTCCAAGTAGATTTCACCAGCCTCAAAATGCCTGACACAGTTTTCCTTCCCAAGTTACACTCATTAGTATTTGATTCCTCCGCTGGCTCTCATGCTTTTGAGAGATTTTCTCGGGTAATGGGACGACTGTCAGCTAAGCAGGGTTGCCTCCCTTCATTTCAGAGATTTATCTTCAGAGATATCACTTGGGCCACCTCTCCTCTGAAGTTCTAGCTCCGCTAATTTCCGAATGTGAAAGGCTTTCTCCCACAGACTGGGAAAAGCACTACCATCAATCCGCTCTCCAGTTGGAATCAATAAACAGTTCCTTGGTCAGGGCAGGCAAGCCTCGTCTATCTGCTGAAGCCTTTTTGGACCTGAATTTCATTATCCCGTTCAAGAACTGTATGTTCAATGGGCTTCCAGGTATTCAGCTTACAACTCTTTGAAGAAGACCTGCATGATCACCAGCTCTTCTATCCTATCACACTGGATTGTTTCCTTCAGCATGCCAGTTTTGCAAAGAGCAACTACTTCCGATTTATTCTTGACCCGGATCAGTATGCGCTCTTCTTGGAAGATCAACGGCAGCTTTACATTAAGCGCATGTTCCCTTCCATGGGTGACTCCTTTTTTATAGAGTTTGGGGTTTTCCAACAACTTTTTGAAGAACAAGAGCTTAAGGCATGGACTGTTATTTCTCAGCATGCCTCTCTTCTTTCTCCTCTGCTCTATCTTCCTGTACCTTCTCAAAAGTAATACCATATCTTTGTTTGCGTGTCCTTTCTCTTCTTCTTTGTCTCCATTTATCTTTTTGCTTACTGAAAAAAAGGGGGAGAAATTTCCTTCGCATTTTTGACATTCAAAACTTTTATTTTCAGAAATACAAAGTTAGGTCACTTATGCTTATTGATAAGTTTAGTTTTGTTTTGTCATCACCAAAAAGGGGGAGATTGATGATCAGTCTGTCCTCATGTAATTTTAATTAATTATATATTATTGGCGATTAACAAAACCATGTCAAAGATTACTAACACATATTCCATAAATCTTGAGCACAGGAAATACTACAGGAAAATCAAGCAAACTTGGTAAGTATTACCTTTCTGAAGCAATATTAAGTTAGCATGAAATTTCTCTAAGTCCACATCGACTTTCCTTATGCTACAACGATTTCAGTAGAACTGTAAAGATTTCATCATAACGATTTCATAAGTGCCTTAACGATTTCTTCATAATCTGAAACATCGTTTTAAGTTAAACGGGAATCGTTCTCGTAACAATTTGCTCATCGCAATGACTCCTTTAGTCATCGTAACGATTTGCTCATCGCAACGATTCTTTAAGTCATCGTAACGATTTCTTTAGTCATCGTAACGATTTGCTCATCGCAACGATTCCTTTAGTCATCGTAACGATTTGCTCATCGCAACGATTCCTTTAGTCATCGTAACGATTTGCTCATCGCAACGATTCCTTAAGTCATCGTAACGATTTGCTCATCGCAACGATTCCTTTAGTCATCATAACAATTTGCTCATCGCAACGATTCTTTAAGTCATCGTAACGATTGCTCATCGCAACGATTCCTTTAGTCATCGTAACGATTTGCTCAACGCAACGATTCCTTTAGTCATCGTAACGATTTGCTCATCGCAACGATTCCTTTAGTCATCATAACGATTTGCTTCGCGCATCAATTTCTCTAGAGCTCATAACGATTTCTTCATTGAACACAACGATTTGCTTCATGCAACAATTTCTTAAGTGTTCACAACGATTTGCTTCATGCAACGATTTCTTAAGTGTTCATAACGATTTCTTTACTAAACACAACGATTTGCTCTCCATAACGATTTCTTCAGCAAACATAACGATTGGTTATGTCTTACAACGATTTAGCTGAATTGACTTGATCATAACGATTCCATAAGTCATAAATGTATCGACTTCGTATGTACAACGATTGCTACTGGTCAAAGCATTGAATAGTCAAAGTTGTCACGCATATCCTTCTGACACCTTTGCATTTAATGTAGACTGAACGTATCTCTGCATGCATGCAGACGATAACGTCCATTATCATGCTTACTCTGTATGCATCTTTTAGATATAGCAAAATGACATTACTATTTTGGTGAATATTCACATCAACGTTTACTGACAACAAGAGACAGCCTAGCTGTCTACTGTTCTAGCATTTAATGTATGCAGGGCCCTAAAGACATTCTGTCATACAACGTTGGACCATATAGACGCCAGAAGATCCTATCTCTTTGCGTGTACAAATGGATGAAAGATGTTGACTGGAAGCTTCCAAGTATCAAGCAGTCTAACGTCTACCAAAGCTAGAGACAACGGATACTTTAATGAATACTTTTCAAATTGAAGATATAAATACAAGACAGCAGTTCTAAAAGAAAAGAGGAGACTCACCAATGAATACTACAAGCAAGTCTTAGCAATTCAAATCTTCTGTGAGAATCCAAGAGCCAAGCGTCTCATTCCTAATCTATCTCAAGCTCTTTAGCTCTCTGTACTGCAATAGAAATCTTGAGAGAGAGAGCCTATGTAGTTCTGAGAGAGACCATTGTGTAGATCTCCTTCTCTCAGGGCTATTTTGCTTCAGATCGTTGCTGTTAAAGCTTGATCTAGGGGCTTGATTTTATTGCTCATCTTTACTGTGTTATTCCCTTCTGTTGTGAAGGAAGACCTGGTGAGGCATTCAGGGTGTTGTAGTTCCCTTCTGTTGTGAAGGAAGACCTGGTGAGGTATCTAGGGTGTTGTAGTTCCCTTCGTGTGAAGGAAGACTAGCTGAGCTGGGTGTTGTAGTGTCCATAAAGGGACTGTACCTTAGTTAGTAGAAACCTGAGTTATTGCTCAGGGACTGGACGTAGGACTCCTAAGGAAAGGAGGTCCGAACCAGGATAAACTCTGTGTGTTGTGTAATTGATTTCCTGTGTGTGTTTGCTGTTTATTCTAACCTTCTCTAACCTTCATCGAAGAACGTCTTTGTGTGAATGTTTTAAGTACAGGTACTAATCAAATAATTTTTAAAAAGACCCATTCACCCCCCTGGGCTCATCAACTGGGCAATAGTAACTACTAGAAAAGTAGTTAGATATGTTAAATGTATAAGTATGTAATTACCTTTTTTTTTCTACGGAAGTGTCTAAGTATTTCTATTTCTAATTGTGTAACAATTTTTGAAGTAGTTACACAATTAAATGTGTAACTGAGTAACTGTGTAACTGTGTAACAACTTTGCAAGTACTTACACAGTTAACTGTGTAATTGTGTAACTTCTCAAGTAGTTACACAGTTAACTGTGTAAGTGAGTAAGTGTGTAACAACTTGAAAAGTAGTACATATCTTAACTGTGTTACACAGTAACTATGTTACACAGTTAACTGTGTAACTGTGTAACAACATTGCAGAGTGTGTTAATTTGACGAGTTCCCAATTTCTATGTTGTGGACATGCTGCAAAAGTGTAGCCGCATTTTCAATGCTTAAGGACCCTTGAAGGGGTGTTGAAATTTTTTAAGTGCAATCCTATCCATGAAATTGTATTTGTACTGCACAAGAATCAGATCATTATACACACCAAAATTACAGGATTTGGAGAAATTACCACCTTTGCGATGACATCTGTTGGTTCTGCTCGATGAAAGTACCACCTCTGCGATGTCCATGTGGATATGGGTGGTGTGATATACTAACAAGTTACACTACTAACAATCCCAATCGCAAATATTATAAGTGCAAGGTCTGTATATGCTGTGGACTTCGTGGCACTGATTATTTCTTTGTAATGCTCAGTATAGGTGAGAGGCCTTACATTGTTGAAGTACCATGTTCATTCTTCTTTGTTGTGCAGAAAGGATCATGCAACTTCTTCATGTGGTGTGATGATTTTTTGGCTCTTGGGCCATCATGCAGTGCAAAGTACGAATGTAACAAGATGAGATGATGCAGAAACTAGTTGAAGAGAATGAAAATTTAAGAAAGCGGGTACAAGAACTTCAACTTCAACTAGTGTCATGCCCCGACGCAGAATATCGGAACGCGAGGCAGTTGCAAGTAAACGGGTATAGAGCGAGGACTAGACATCAAACTATTGAACAGAATAAATACTAAAACAAATTCATTCATTAATAATCTTTCAAATGTCTAGTTACAACCACTAATATCAGAGCCAATCTATTGGGCCCAATTACATTGAAATAAAGCAAAGGACTAAACTAGGACTCTATCATAGTACTAGGACACTAGGGCACTCGTGACGTCACTCCTGGTCGTTCCCGTCTTCTTGAGTGTATAGTTCATCCTCGGTCTCACCTGAGAACACAACGACAAATAACGCATGGTGAGCGATAACGCCCAGTAGGGCTTAAATCTCAATAGTCAAGCAGGCTTTAATGATTAATGTGTTAAAAGGCAGAGTAACTAATGATAGAGCGAGAGAGTCAAGTAAAAGATAGCAGGATAGCATGTGAACGAAATAGCACAACATTCCAAATATAGCACGAACGTCAATTATAACACGAATAGTAAGATGGCCATAGCACAATAGCACAAAGTATAGCAATAGCACAACGAGTATAACATAGCACTTTTGTTGTCAACAGACAACGAGAGAATATATCACTTTTGATTGTCATTAGATTAATCTAGATAGTATGGCACTTGAATGTAATGTCGACATTCTGATCATTTAACTCCCATGGGCAAATGGCACTTTCGGGTGCTCTCCCCAGGACCAGATCGGGCCCCATTGCGCTGGCATTGGTTATATTGTTTATCTTTAGATAATCAGTCAATGGCCAATACAGAGTACCAAGAATTAGATGTGAATAGACGAGATAGCAGAGTGAATGTGAATAGATGAGCGAGGAGAGTATAGACGAGAGCTAGTGGACATTGCACGTAACATGTCGAGTAAACAGGCGATAGTAACAGTTGCACAACACACGCACTCGGTGTTGGCAGTCAGGTGGAATTCACAATCCTACCACTGGCCATGTTAAGCACAGGTCCAGAGGTCCAACGTGATTCAAGATAAGAGCGAACTTCTAATAGCCGTTTGGATCATATCGATCCCTAAAGGGGTATCATAGGTGTTAGGGTACAACCGGCTCGTCGACCATGTGGAAACCCATAGACAAAGGAGACTTACGGAGGTCTTGAACAAGACTCACTAGTCCGGCAGAAGGAATATCCGATGGAGAGTTTGTCCAAGTCAAGAGAGTGTGTATATATAAAAACAAGTGCTCGACGTTCTAGAGGAGTTCTAGAACAGTGGAGCGTCAAGATAGGTGTTCCAAAACATCGCGGGAAAACATACACATGTAGAAATTAAGCATGAGGCAATTTAATTACATAAATTACCTGATATATTATGTAACATGTTCACGCCAATAGGCCATATTTGGATGGTTTCAAAGTGTGTGCATGTGACATGAAATCATAGATGGAAATTAGTCGTGTGTATGTATTTTAAATCACATAGAAATGTTCAATATATATTAAGTGAAATTACTGCGAGTATAATTGGGATTAAGGGTATAAGCATAATAGACAATTAGAGCATTTCAAATCAGGGGTTTTTCTGCAAAATCCTGTGAACGCGACGCATCCCAGTAAGGCTCGCGACGGGTACAGGGTAGATCGTGACAGGTGTTTAGATGGATCGCGAAGGGTCGGTCATGACAGGTAGTCAGAACGCGACATGGGCATGTATGGGTCGCGACGAGTCGGTCAGGCCAGGCACAACGATCGCGACGGCGATGCCTGTCGCGTTCAGGACGCGACTGGCAGACTGTCGCAACCAGATCACTGAACGCGGCCTATCGGGCCGTCGCGTTCTGGTGGTCTGTGCCCGAGTTCGATAGGAAGCAGACATGTCTTGGATTGCAGTCCAAGAGTTTTCCTTCTTGACACAGAGGGATTAAAAAATATAGAACTAATTTTACAAGTGACGAAAAATCATGAAACAAGTTGCAAACGAATCCAGACATGCAATAGTATTCCAGTAATTAGGAATTGGTAAACAGTCATGGTTTCGACATGGTTTAATCAGATCAACATGGAGGATAGAATACTGGAAACAGTTGAGATGCAAGATTTAATTCGCAAGACATGGTGGATGGAATTTAGGACTTTCAGGGCTAAAGAAGCCTAACATCCGTCAGTCCTTACAGTAAAAATCTCATGGCATGAGGACGAGTATACATGAAGATATGAATTTAAGAAGAGGGTTCGGGGTCATGAAGTTCACTGAACTTTGAAAATTTAGAACTAGAGATTTGCTCGATGGAAAAATATGAAACCAAAGGGCTTTTCTTCCTGACAGATGTGACATCCTACAGAAAAATTTTCATGGTTTATGCTTGTGAGAATGCCTACCTTTGGTGATTTTTCTCTCCTAGGGCAAGAACGTGAAGAACTCAGAGAAGAACGTAAGAGCTCCTCCTTCTCCATGATTTCTCCTCCTCTTGGCCTCTTCTCCTGGTCCAGCAACCTCTTGGCACGAGCTAGGGCCGGCCATGAGGGTTTTAGGAGGGTATTTAAGCTTTTCCCCATTCTATTCCTATTATGACTCTAATTCCTCTTTATTACGAATTCCCTAATTTCTTCTCCCCTTTTTAAGCAAGAGATCTCCTAATTGGGTTGGGAGAGAGCCAAATTCGTGGCCAATCAATCAGGGTAGGTTTTAGGATTCCAAGTCTTACTCAAATTAGTTATTTAATGCATTAAATACACCTTTTCTAATTAAGTAATAATTTAGTTATGAAATTAGGGTATTTTCCTATTATTCCCCATCTTATAATCCCAATTTTGACCCACTAATTTCTAATGGGTCAATATAGCAAAGCCCATTACTTTTTTTCTTTTAATGGGTTTTGTTTAATTCTCTCTTATTTGATTTCCTAGTTGATTTAATACATCTTCCTTTTATTTGATTTTCTAATTAAATAATATAAATATTAAATTTTTTATTTTCCCAAAAATTTAGGGTTGCTACAGCTAGAGAAGAAGACTAGGATTGCTGCAACCCTTGGTCGAGTAATCTCCACCTTGACAACAGAGGAAGCTGATAATTAAAGGATGTTCAAGCTTCAAGTTAGGTTGTGTCTCACATGTTAGTCACAAAATGAATGTAAATTAAGCATGTTGTATGAGGGAAGGCAAATAAATGTGTACTCTCCAGAATGGGTTCCATTTTGTTTAGTTTTAGAATATTGTATAAATTCAACATGTTAGATTGGGTAAGACAAAGACATATGTACTGACCACATTTCTGTATAACAAAGATCATGTGGTTCCTGGGTAATGTTGTTTAGTTGAATAATATATTTGACAATTAAAATACAACATCAACCATAAAATGCTTGTAACTCACTACTATAATATAACTTGTACGTATGCAATTCCACAAGGGGAATTTAATGTAAGTACTTGTGTCAGTAACTGTGTAACAACTTTTGAAGTAGTTTAACTGTGTAACTGCGTAAGTATGTAATTACCTACTATCTTTCTACATACGTATATAAGTACTTATTTTCGTAAGTGTGTAACAACTTTCCAAGTAGTTACACACAGTTAATTGTAACTGTGTAAGAACTTATGAAGTAGTTACAGACAGTTAACTATGTAACTGTGTAACAACTTATGAAGTAGTTACACAGTTAAGTCACACAGTTAACTTACACAGTTAACTGTGTAATTGCGTAAGTATTTAATTACGTACTTCAAAAGTCTAAAAGTACTACCTTTTGTAACTGTGTAACAACTTTTGAAGTAGTTACATAGTTAAAGAAAATCTTCAGAAGAGGCAGGCGACAGTTCTAGGGCTCCTGCAGAGCACCGGAGCAAACACAGGGCAGACCGCACCCTAGACGTTAATGTACCACAGAACCTGGATCTCTATAGGGTTCGTGGTGTTTTCAAGAAAATCATGCAGCCACGATACGTAGATTTTGCCTCCCTTAAGATATTGTAGACACGCCATTTTGGCAACATGTCGAGCAAATTTCATGTTATACTGCAATTCCTCAAAGTGGCTCTCTGCAATTAACCTCTTGAATGATTTTCCTATTTTTTGGGATTTTTTTAAGGATTTTTAGGGATTTTTTAAAGGGGTCTGAAGGGGTCTGTTGAGCTACAGTGATTCGCGTCCGACACAGTGGATGCCTTTTTAGGATGTTTGATCCGCGGCAGGTAAAACTGACGCGTATGACACTTCTTTTTTGGGCTTACCCTGTTTTGAATCGCGTCCAAACAAGCCGCCGCGATTAAGAGTTTCCATTTTCGAATTATGGCAAATTTCAAAATTATTTTGGAAAGATTTTGTTGCTAAATAGAATAGCGTCCACATAGTCCAACGCGTTTCAAACCTTCCCTCCTATGAAGATCGATTTCCATCAGAGAACGATTCTGTTCAAATACGCGGCGGCTTATGCCGTCGCAATTCAATATTTCCATTTTTAATATTTGGAAAGAATCGTTTCAAATGGGAAGTGTTTGAAATACGGCTGGTAATGTCGACGCGATTCTTAAAATGGCTATAATCGTTGTTTGGAAGGGCTTAATCAGAGTGAGTCGATCTTGGTAATCGTGGCGGTTTTATTAGACGCAGTTCACTGAGATAGGCGTCCACTGTATCCGACGCGAATTCAAAAATTTCCCCCTATAAATATACCCCCGAGGCTACTGTTTTGAGCATCACCCACGCACTACGATGAAGCCCTTCCGAACTGGAGACTCAACTCCGAGCCAAGGAGAACCTTCACTTCAAGCCACTCCGAACCTCACATTCTTTGGAGTTCGGAGCGGGTCATTCTCACGTGCATCGGAGCGAGGCGGGAGCGCTCTCTTCCTCCACTTCGTCCATTCCAACAGCGGGCTCCCATCGCCATTTCCTCTCCCCCCTCACTTTATTTTTATTTTTACTTATTGCATTTCATCATTTCATACCATTTTCTCTCACACACACATCATTGTTCCCTCACACCTACATTTTTGGGGGTTTAACACCACCCCATGAGGTATGTTAATGCCCATGCAATTGTCTTTTCCATTTACTTCTTTGATTTTGTTGCTACACGCCATAGTCTAATCCCCTTTTCACTTGTTTCTTGTTTGCTCTTTTCTTTCAAGGTACCGTCCGAGCTAAATCTTCTTCGCCGCCGACCGGGGAAGAAGTAGGAGCAACCCGCAGTCACACTTCCGCGATCTTCGGTGAAGGTAAGTACCCTCGTCTTCCTCTTCGCCCGTCTCCTTCGGTACCCTCGTGTACCTGGCGATCACAACTCCATATTGTGCACACACACACCTTTTGCTTTCCCTTAAACACGCCTCATTATTTCATTCCCTAAAAATCTCTTTTTTTAATTCACTCTTTGTGGGAGTGTTTAAAAAAAAAAACACGTCTACAAATTGACGATCATGGTGGGACTTCTTTCCTTTTAGTTCCGGTTACCTCTCCTTCGGCACCCACGTGTGCCCCTCCTTCGACACCCACATGTGTCCCTCCCTTCGTACCCCACGCGTACAACCCCCTCCTTTCGCACCCCACGCGGTGCTCTTTGAGATTTCCCATTGCCATTACCAATTTGTGTTCGTGTCCTTTTCTTTACATTTTCCATAAAGCTTGATTAAAAACAATTCATCATCTTGCTCCCCTCCCCATTTACTTACTTTCACTTGAAGAAAGCATCCTGATTTAACTTCTATTTCATTCCATTTGGTTGATTGAAGACATGCTTGTCTGATTTTCTAACTCTCGGGTGCTTTTGAATTCACGACGTGTTCAGACGTCACTATTTGTTCGTTTGTGCGGCGGCTTACCCGGACGCGATTCTGTGACAGACTCCGGAGAGAGTCGTCGCGGCTCTTACAGCTTCTGTGAGCTGTCAGATCCGTAGCCGATTGAACGGACGCGATTAGCATTAAAGCGCGGCGACTGAACTCGCCGCGATTCAGTCTGTCACAGTGAGTAGTGGTTTTCTGCTATCTTGCATTTTGCATTGCTTACAGGGCATACTTCGGTTGAGGGACCTCCTTCCCTCCTTGCACTAGGATCCAAACCCCTTCTTGGAAAAGGCGACCTCTCCTTTGGGCATTCCGTCTCATTGGACTAGAGGACCTTTGCTAAGACCTCCGTAAGTCTCCATACCCCGTGGATTCCCTCATGGTGGATCGAGCCGATTGTACCACCCCGGAGACCTATGCTAGAGAACCCATTCATGTGAGGAAGTGTGCTTAGTTGACCCGAAGTTCTCATCTCACCCATTTAGACCCATACCCACTTGGAGTGACATACTTCAAATAAATTCATTCTAATCATATTGAACATTTAATTGGACGTAAGCATTCTCAAGTGTGTGATTAAAAGCCATTAACATCTTCTCTCAAACTTGTTTGAGTAGTTGTTTGGTAGTTGCTTGTTAATCAACTTGTTTGTTCCAATTTTATGCTACTTCGTTCAGGCCTGTCTCTTGGAATGGCCGAGTACGAGAACATGGGTACCAAGAGGAGGTATATGACGATGTGTATGACTCCATGCAACTCCTTGCACAAATTCACAATCAACCCCATGATGGTCCTTCCACTTCGCATGTCAATGCAGTGGATTCACAACCTCCTCACCTTTCTCCGAGGCATACCACTGCAAACGCCTCTACTTCCATTGATCTGTCCTAGCTCGTGGACATTCGCCAAAGCCATCCAAGTCTCTCAACTCCAGGAGGTCCAGGCTGCCTTGAAGGGGAAATCCATCCCCGAGCCTCTCCATTCTCTCCACCCAAACGTGGGTGTTTACACTGAAACCCGCTCGCGGCTGCCGTTGCCACCTCCTCATCCCAACACTCCTCACCGATGGCGAGGAGTTCCTCCACCATCAACCGGGCCTCCGTGCCCGGCGTTTCCGCTTCAGTTTCCATCATCTCTTCTGGTGCCGGCGATGAGCCTTCCTCCGCCGCCGACGACTCTCCACCTCGTCGGTGCTTCGCCGCCATCAGTTTGGCCATCGTCCAATTGAGGAAGAAAGCTTGAGAGAGAGTAAGAGAGCAAGAGGATCGAAGCTTGAGAGAGGGCGAGAGGCGAAAGTGGCGAAAGAGTGCAACGGTCGCGCCCTCAGGCGTTTTAACCCCTCAGCACAAGTTGAAACCACATCGACTACTTACGACACGAATTTGGGGTGTCATATAAAAACGCGGCGGAGTCTATCGATGCGATTCAGAAAGCCATCATTGCCCCAACACTGAGTTTAAGGCATGCAAATTTTGAATTTGAAGTACAATTGAAACGTGTCGGGGTGAGTAGACGCGATTAAAGTTATCAGTGGTGGTATGATTGGACACATCAAGAGGTTAAACGCGACGTCTGTGTCCGTCGCGATTCAAAGTGCTCACCCGAGGGTTATTTTTGAGGATAATTCAAACTATTTGGATGATACAATCACATATAAGGGTGCAATTTGGCCGTGCAAAGGATGCAATTCAAATTATTAATGAGTCAATTTTGGCATTTACAAACTGCCACCTTGGGCCAGATTTTCAGGAGCTCCCGTACATATGCCATCCAGTCATCTTCCACCTCCTCCACATGTGGGACCTGGCCGCCTGAAAGAGCAGACCTTCCACAAAGCTTTGATGGTGTCTGCCTCCTCTCCATCGTTGTTTGTCCGATCTCCCGCCTCTTGATTGGCGAAAGGTGAGACGGCCCTCGAAGTTGCGCCGTGGGAGCCCGAGTTGAGAGAGGCAACGGTGGGTTGTAGAGTACGAATTCAGCCACCCCAATCAGCCACAGATCCACACCAGGTGCTAGCCGTGTCCGCAGGTCCTTGGTTAGAAGAGGCGCCGGAGTACAAGTGAATGTGTTCCTGGGCATGCTCGGAGATGATCACGCCAATTTGCTCACGTCTTCAGTTGTGGCACTCGGTTAGCCACGCGCCCTTCCAAGCCAACCAAGTTGTCCATGTGTCGGAGCGGACTTTTGGAAAAGATACGGGACGAGCTAGGGACTTCATTGTTTACATCAAAACTTGAAGTGCAGGTCAGTCTAACAAGTGAATAGAAGCATGGAACCGTAAGGAGGCCTACCCAAACTCGCCGCCGTGAGTCTGCTGTAGAGGAAGGCTAGCACCACTGGTCCCAGTCTCTCGCCCTCCCATATGCCACACACAGTGCTCAATTAGTCCTCCTCCAAGATGTTGTCAATTGATGGTAAGAGGAGTGCACCCGCCAAGCAGATGGCGAACCCTCTCATCACCTTTTCCAGTCGTGCGTCATCCTCCGATCTTGGTATCTCCCTCGTTGTCCAGCCGCTAATTTTTGTAAGTTTATACCTTTTCGGCTCGAATGTCTTGGGCCGCCCTTGTATCTGGGCCGCCCTTGTATCCATGAAGCTCTCAAGCACCGCCTTACTCGTATAGCTTCTCGACATGATCGCCATCTCGTCCCTCCTAGCCTCTTTCATCCGCTTCAGGCCTAGCAAGATCTTAACCTCTTCCAATAGGATAGTGGCTTCAAAGGTCTTGAAGAGAAAAGTGTGGGTTGAGGGGGCCAAAGCTCTACCAAGCCCCCATTGCCGCCCAATCGAGATGAATTTCATGGTATCTTTGGCATGGACGGCTAGATTTGGATTCCCCACCAGGAGAGTATGGCTTTCATATCAAGGGTAATGGATGAGGTCAATTTTTGGAGCCATGAAAGGTGCATGTACCTACGGTTGCCCAGGAAAAGAGGATAATCCTATGGGTAACATACATGGATGATATGAGTGCATAGGATGGGTGATATGGGATTGGTATATGCATGGGTTGAGATTGTGCATGGGTCATTGGCGCATGGGAGTGTGTTATGGCATGGTCATGGATGTAACACCCCGGAAATTTAGCAATTTAAAATTTCAGAATATAGAGGGATAAAATAAATAAACGTATTGGAGAGACTTCCAATACCATGTGTTAATGACCTATTAATAAGATTGGGCCAATAGAGCATATTTGACCCAAGGATATGAACAAACTAGGACAGGAAATGCCCAGAAATTCGTGTATGTAATTATGCAGTAATAGGGAGGATAATATAGGGTCATATTATGGATGAGTAGTCATGTAAGATAAGCCAAAACCAAACTCAATCCCAATTGGTGGTTTCCTAAATCTGGCTACCTCTTTTGAGTAAAGGAATCCCAGATTTTCTGGAAACTAGGAAACAGAGCTCGTAGCCCCTTTCCTAGCATCATTAGGACTCTTACAACATCCTAAAACTATAAGAAATCATCCCTAAACTCTTGGGGAAGGTTTAACAACGAAGTTGGAGTCGTTTGGAAGCAAGCAAGAACTTCTGAGGAGCAGGAGAAATGCTGGGAATCCGGAGCTTCATCCCCTGCATCCTCTGTTGCGTCCAGAACATCAACAGTTTTAGATCTTCATAAAGGTAGGTGTTCTCGGGCCAAGATTAAAGAAAACCAATGCCAACATGTAGTTATTTGAGTCTAGGATCATTTGCACTTGATTTGCCCAAGTTTCATGGAGTATTCATCGTGTATTGGTGATTTTCCCGAAGTCTTGCATAGTTAGGGCTTTTCCGTTCGTCATATTGTGCACCCGATTCAAGACTAAATTTGACTAAACTTTCTTCATGAAAGTTCTTTTACTTGAAGGCACGATCATCTTCTATGTTGGACATTTTGTCCAAAGGTTTTTTGTTAGAGAGTTAGGAGCATGATAAGAGAGTCTCTGTTTGATACTGTGATTTCGGGTTTCACTTGATTTTTGTTCTTCACATGTTTTCTGGGATTGAGACCGAATTTGATCAAACTCTCAACATCAAAATTCTTCTACTAGTCGTCTTCTTCATCTTTCATGTTGAACGTTTTGTCCAAATGTTAATCGTTAGAGAGTTATAAGAGTTTGAAGTGAATCGCTGCATGGCATGTGTTTTCGGGTCTCACATGACCCTTAAGTTTTGTTCTGGAAGGACTCTAGTGTCGACACTACTTGGACTAGTGTCGACACACTGTCCCAAAGCAGCCCAGAGAGTGTTCTGGGAAGCCCTCTAGTGTCGACACTACTTGGACTAGTGTCGACACCCTGTCCCAAACAACCCAGAGAGTGTTCTGGGAAAGCCATCTAGTGTCGACACTACCTGTCTCTAGTGTCGACACCTGTCCCAGTTTTTCCTGAAAGTTCTGGGAAGCTATCTAGTGTCGACACTACCTGTCTCTAGTGTCGACACACTGTCCCATGTTTTCCAGATGGGTTCTGGAACCTGTCTCTAGTGTCGACACTACCTGAACTAGTGTCGACACTACCTGACCAGTTTTGAATAATTTTTGTCTTGGGTTTGGAGCATGGTGTCGACACCACCTGATCTAGTGTCGACACTACCCTTACAAGATTTTTGTATGATTTTGGTCTAATCATTTCATGATGTCTTCAAGCATGTACATGATGTTATATAGTATGCATGGACTTAAAATAAATCAAACCATTAAAGGAAATGGTAATGATATGATATGATTCTAATGTGTAATTTTGATTGTTCTTATGATCATTGGATTATCTTGTGATCTTGCTTATTGTCAATTGATAAGATAGAATATGTGTGAATGTGGGGATGAATACATGATTAGTATGGACATATTAGTGGTGTTAATGTTATGATTTGCATATGAGTTTCATGATTACATGTTTTCCGGTGTTCAATTGATTATTTGTCATATGCATACATGTTAGGAAAGTACATGTTCTACATATGATCTGTCTTAGAAACACCCTCATGTCAAGACATTAATGAATTATGAAATATAAGATACGTTGTTATCCTGCCTTGTTCTTTTGAGCTGTTTGTCATTCCTTGACTCTATGAATGATCATGTTCTTTTTCTATGAGCTTGTCATTGAAACTCTGTGGCCATAATATGAATATGCTTGTTCGGCACATCGTGACTCCGGTCCAAAACTTGATACAATGCCTGTGCAATAGGGCCCTGTCCGGTCCTGGGGAGGAGCGCCCCACGTACTTGTTAACCGAGGGAGTATGGACTCTTGGTGCTTGGCATAGCACACCTGACATGCAGATTGTGAAAATGTGCCTCCTGTTTGACTTGATAAGTTTGACTTGACATGATATGATACGTTTGTTCTTGTGAACACATGAACTCTGTTTGAATATGGCCAATCTCTTCTGACATGATTCTATTCTTGGAATATCTGTCCATTGTATATGGAACTCGACAATTGATCTGATCTGATATCCGTTCTACTTTGCTATCCAACTTGTTAGAAAAACATGCATTGTCAGCATATTCATAAGCATATCTGCCTACTTAAAATGTTAATCATGTATACTAGTGCCCGCACGTGATTGAGATATAAATCCTACTGAGCTAGTTCGCTCACCCCTATCATCCTGCCCTTTTTCAGGTAGTGATGAAGAACCAGTGGAGTCAGATGGGACTGGGCAAGAGTGACGAGCACCCGTCCTAGAATAGATGACATTTAGAAATAGAAATTTGAGTAGTCTATGTAACAGTGAAACTTTTCTGGAAGTTTATTTGAATGATGGACCCTTTGGTTAATTCTTCTTATGTGAGGTTGTATCTAGTTGAATGAAATGAATTAAAGTATACTATTGGTGACCATATATAGTCTTGAATGTGTTATTATATTCGATTGTGACTCTGCACTATTCAACTGTGATACGCCGGTTTGTATCGTTCACGTCCCCCGTATTTATTCCGCTGCTAAATATTCGGGGCTTGACAGTTGGTATCAGAGCCTGAACTTTAGGGTCCAAGGGATTAGGAATATGGAATGAAACTAGATTACACGAGTCAAAAACTGTCGTACCTAATGTGAGCTTGGTAGAGCCATGGGAATAAAAATCACATGTGATATATTTAGATGACTAACTCACATTATTATCTTGAGGTGATTATTACCTCAATGGCCGCAGAACGTGCCCAGGCTAGGGACATGCAAAGAACCATACATAACTTGACTCAGGCTATCTTACAAGCCACCCAGGTGGAGGTAATCGCGGAGCCGGTGAGCTCCACCGAAATTTTCGAAACATGGATCCACCTAGGTTTGAAGGGAGTACTAACCCAGATGTTGCTGAACACTGGGTTAAAGAGATTGAAAGGATATTCAGGGTTTTGCAATGCACAGACCAGAACAAGGTACTCTTGGCAACTTTCCAGTGGAAAGGATGCCAGGGCATGGTGGGAGTCGTAGAAGCAACCCTCAATGGACAACACAACTTACATGGGCTCAGTTCATTGAGTGTTTTAACGCCAAGTACTTTTCTGAGAGGGTTCAAGAACGGAAAGCATCGAATTTGCGGCTTTGAAGCAGAGAGGACTTAATGTGGCTGAGTATGAGGCCCAATTCTCTCGGCTATCCCGATACGCTGTTCAGGATTGATTGGGACAGAAAGGATGAAGGCGAAACGCTTTCTGAATGGCTTGAGGCCCCAGTTCATCACCCAACTGGCGCCAATGGACATTCAAACTTATGCTGAAATTGTTAAGAAGGCTCAACTATTGGAAGATGCATGGAGACTGCTGAAAGGATTAAAGGAAAATCCGTGAAACGAGAACAAGTGTCTTCTGCTGGGAGGTATCAGCCGACTATTGGGAAGAAAGGCCCA
>JACBKR010003499.1:0-28940 GCA_014218235.1 Colocasia esculenta
TCATCAACATGGAGAACTGGCTTCTCCTTCTTATGGAACCCTCAGCTTCCCTCAACATATTAAGGAGCTCAGGCAGGGTTGCCACTATCTTGTTCATATGAAATTTATATGAACTGTGAAAAGGAATCTTGAAGGGATTGAAGCATTAGATCCACGCACAAGTCATCCTCGAGGACAAGTCCTAGACCTGTGAGCTTCTCAATCCACTCAATCATCTTGTAGGACATGTTCTCTGAACTGATGCCCGTTCTGTCATCCTCATCCTGAACAGACCTTTGATATCTCGTATCTATGAGTCCATCCTTGCTCCTCAAAACAGGTATGGAGATTGCAGCATGATGGATTGAGCATCCATCTTTTCATGCTGTCTTTGTAGCTCTGGAGTCATAGAGGCTAACATATATCATTGAGCAAGAACCGAGTCCACCTTATAACTTCTTATAGTGACAAATAACATCCTCACTAGTCCCTTCCATTGGCTCGGCCACAATCTCATCGAGGACATACACAAATTCTCCGCTTTAAGAACAATTCTTAGGTTCCGATGCCAATCAACATAGTTTAGGACCAGTGAGACGATTGTCATCTATATGCTATGGAGTGGGTTTGCAAGCCACAACTTTTAGAAAAATAAAGATGTACAAGAAATAAACAACATGAAGACTTTTGAATTTGTAGAAAATTAAGACATGGATTTTCATCTCAATTTTATCCCACTATTTTCCCACAAGACACATGACACCCTCTAGCATGTGAATTGGAAGTTTCTGGCAAACTCCTAGTGGGAATCAGGATCCAATTTGGCATCTTGGCATGACCTCGAGGGACTCAACCAATCATACCAAGCCCAACTGGTAGGCAACTCTTGTCAATCACAACTCTTGTGATTCCCATCATCATTTGGCCTCCAAATCACCATGGCTCAGAGGGACTCCGTACCATGATGTTTGGTTAAGTCAACACCATCATTACTAGATGAGTTTGATTCGGTGATATGCTCTTGAGGGACTCGGCCAAGCCTACCCTGTCCTCAAGTCACTGTAACATCTCCATGTCATAGGCCAGATATCAAAACCCAAACTGTCAACACCCCGACGCTGAATATCAGAACGCGAGGTAGTTGTAAGTAAACGGGTACGAGTGAGTACTAAACATCAAACCATTGGACAAGATTAAATATTAAAGCAAATTCATCTCATTAATAATTCTTCAAATGTCTAGTTCAACCAATTATATCGGAACCATTCTATAGGGCCCAATTACATTGAATAAAGCAAAAGACTAAACTTCAACTCTAACATAATACTATGACGCTAGGGTACCTTGACTTCACTCTTGGTCGTTCCTGTCCTCTTGATGTAATAATTTTCCTCGGTCTCACATAAGAACACATAACCAATAACGCAGGGTGAGTGATAACACCCAGTAGGACATAAATCTTAGGATCAAGCATGCTTTAAATGATTAATGTATTAAATGGCAGAGTACCTATAGATAGAGAGTGAGAGAGTCAAGTACCATAAGAGAGCATGATAACATGAGATAGAAACATAACACAGTTTCCAGGTGTCGAGCATAGCACAAGAGTAGGGTGGCCATAGCACAAATAGCACAATGTATCACATATCACAATGAGTATAGTATAGCACTTTTGATTGTCATTTAGATAGTTGAGATAGATAGCACTTGAGTGTAATGCCAGACACTCTGGTCATTTAACTCCCGCTGGGCAAGTAGCACTGTTGGGTGCACATCCCAGGACCTGACCAGCCCTTATATATTGCCAGGCATTGGTTATATTGTTATCTTTAGACAATCAGTCAATGGCCATAGAGAGTACAAAGAAATAGATGAGAGTACTAGATGAATAGATGAGATAGTAGAGAACATGAATAGATGAGTAGTGGAGTATAGATGAGAACTATAGGTCCATTACACATGACCATCGAGTAACGGTGATAGTACAGTTGCACAACATGCGCATTGGTGTCAGCAGTCAGGTGGAATTCACTACCCATCCACTGGCCATGTTTCTGCATAGGTCCAGAGGTCCGGCGTGATTCAAGATAAGAACGAGAACAGCCTAAGGTCGTTTGGACTCTTACTGGCCCTAAAGGGTATCATAAGGGTTAGGGTACACCAGCTCGTCGACCATGTGGAATCCATAGACAGAGGAGACTTACGGAGGCCTTGAACAAGGATTTACTAGTCCGGCAGAAGGAATATCCGATGGAGAGTTCGTCCAGTCAAGAAAGTGTGTATGTAGAAACATGCTCGACGTTCCAGAGGAATTCTAGAATAGTGGAGCGTCGGTAACGGTATTTCCCAAAACATCGCAAGAAACGAAGCTAAGTCCATTTAAAATAAGTCAATTTTAAATAATTATTGAAATAATTACCAGATATCTTATGAAATATTTTCATGCCAAGTTAAGTCATAACGGAGGGTTACAGTCTGGTATGTGACAAGCGATCGTGGATATGGAAGTATCATGTGAATGTCTTTTAAATTAACATTTACATAACCACATTTACAGATTCATTATTGTGTTTAAGACAGTTAATAATGAACATGGTCACTGTAGAACATTTTATTATTATTATTATTAAAAATTGGTCCTCAGGCCTCTAAAGCTAGGAGAGTGCAACCTCCCCTAGAGGGGAAGAATGTTCCCACTCCACCAGCAAGAGGTCTGGGCCTGATAATATAAAGAAAAGAAAGAGTACAAACCCCATTCGGCCAAGCCCATTAAATCTGAAATGATAGAACAAAAGGACAACCCATTACAAAAGTCCTAACATGAGGCAAACCAATTTTGTCCACAGTAAGGACCTTTACAATTGAGAGGAAATCTACTATAACCCCCAGTAATCATGTTTTCCTGACAAACATCCGAAGTTGGCTAGGCCATCAGCCACCTGATTTCCCTCCCAATAAATATGGGTGATATAAAAGTTCTTATGATTTATAGTAGGCTTCCACGCCACCAGTGATACTCTTCCAAGATAGGAAAATACTAATTTTCATGGAATTCACCAAGCTAGAGAATCTGAATATTATAATAGAAATGTGAAATGCCCGGGAGTCTAACCAGACAGATACCATCACAGAGGGCTCTAGCTTCTGCAAGATGCTATTCCCTCACCATAAAAATGAGAAAACGCTGCCACCATTGCTCCCTTCTTATCCTGTATGCAACCACCACTCCCACAGATGCCTGGGTTTCCTTTGCATGCCCCGTCGACATTCAAACAATAGTGATTATGGGAGTATCCAGCGAATAAGCTTGAGCTGCTTAGCATAAAAATTTACAGAAAACTAAAGACAAAAGGACCTGCATGTCATGAGTGGAGAGTGAGCAACTATATTTTTAATGCTTCTGATCACTGAACCTGCTGAAGGCACCTTGTCTTCAATCTCTTCCCACATCTCCCCTTCCAAATCTCCCACAGCATGAGGAGAAGACAGTGAAGAGAGACAAACCCCAATGCAGAAGAGGTTTAGTAACCGAGATAAGCTCCATATCCTCGTAGTTATGTGACTGTGAAGGTAAACTTTAGGATCAATGAGAGGGAGAACTAGTTTAATAGAGAGGCAGTCAACTCGCCATTAAGGAAAAGGTGATCATAGTCCTCAGTGTTGGGAGAACTACAGCAAAAACAACAAGATACCATGGTCACACCACTTTTAGCAATTTTTTGTCAATAGAGACCGCCCGTTAAGAAGTTTCCTGCAAAATAGAGAAGCTCTTTTTTGTAAAATTTATTGTGCCAAATTTAAGACAAGCAGATTTTGATTGCAACCGAACGAACCAGATTGTAGTGGATTTGACAGAAAATGACCATCTTTAGATGGCCGCCAAACATAGTGATCATTATCTTCAATCTGCACCACCCCCTCGAGGATGCCACTAGGAGTAGGGGTCTTATAGGATGATCAGGGTCTAAGATAACCTTCTTAAGTTTAATGTTATCCCCCTCATAAGGAACGTCAACAAGTTGGCCAACGCCTATCGCCAATCTAGATATCAGATAAAAAATTGATATCTTCACCATTGCCATGGATCCATCAAGTATTATCAAGAACTAGTTGATGAGCAATTGACTAAATTTAGAATACATACCCTTGAACATACACTTCCTGCCACCATAAAATGGTTTCTAGCATAAACAGCCTAGACCAAAACCCATGGTATATGTTCCAATGGATTTAACTGCTAAGGAGTTTGGACCTGTTTGATACTGCGAATCCCATGCCACCTTCATCAATGGGATCCTGAATGGTAGACATGGTACCCAGTGCCAGTCGCCTCTTCCCAGCAGTGTTACTCCATAAAAAAGCAGCACAGGTCTATCAATATAATTTGGATACTTACTAGGATGCATGATGAAGCAACCATGTAAACTGTATGGAATTAAGCACCGAATTGATAAGGGTAACTCTCCCAGCTTGGGATATTAATCTGGTTTCCAGGATGCAAGTAGAACATCAATCTTGCAAAAGTATAGGGTTTTTATGAAAAGGTCAGAACATGACGTACCTCTGTAAGGATCACGATAGGGTCTGTACAGAACGCACAGGTATTCAAGGGTCGCGATAGTCGGTCAGAGGCAGGGAGTCAAACACGACGACAGTCCCTGTCGTGTTCAGAATGCGATGGGTGGCTATATCATGATCAGCCCTGCAAATGTGGCCTATCAGGCCGTCGCGTTCTCAAATCCTGCGGCTGAGTCTGAGTGAGAAAAGGACAGACCTTGGATTGCGATCCAAGCCTTCCCTATTTTGACATATGGGCATTCAAAAATCAAGAACTAATTACACATATGATGAAAATTCATGAAGCTAGTTTTACATGACTCTAGACATGCAAGAGTATTCACAGTAAATAGGAATTTGAAAGTGGACATGGTCTCAGTATGTTTCAATCAAGTTATTCATGAAGAACATGGAACAATGTACATTTGAGATAAAAGAATTAATTCGAGTAGTAGGATGGATGAAAATTAGGGCTTTTAGGGGCAAACTATGCCTAAGTATCATCAGTATCTCCAGTTAAAATTTCATGGCATGGGGACGAGTATACATGGAGATCTAGAATTAAGATGAGGTTTAGGGTCGTGATAGTTGAAGAACTTCAAAAACCAAGAATAAAAGATTGACTCGATGAAAAGTTATGAAACAAGAGGGGTTTTGTTCCTAATGTATAGAACAATCTACAGACAAAATTAATGATTTTCTCATGAGAATGCCTACCTTTGCTCTTTTGATCTTCTATGGTTTAGAACTCGAAGTGCAAGGTTGGAGCTCGGTCCAGCCTTTTCCCCATGAGTTCCTCTTCTCCTTGATCTCTTCTCCACGTCCAGCAAGCCCAGCAACGAGTTAGGGCCAACCATGGAGGGATTAGAGGGTATTTAAGCTCCTTGGTTTTCTATTTCCTAATGGGACTCTAATTCCCCCTTAATTCTGAGATTTCCTTATTTCTCTCAACCTTCCAAGCTTTCCACCTCCTATTTGGGTTAGGTTGGGACGCTATTTTCGTGGCCAACTAATTAGGGTAGGGTTAGGAGTCCAATCCACCCCTATTCTCTATTTTAATAATTAATAGCCTATTCTATTTAGGTAATATTTTAAATACGAATTTAGGGTATTTTCCTATTATTCCCTCTTTAAAAATCCCTATTTTGGCCCAATAACTTTTACGTGATCCTTTAATAAAGCCCATTACTTCTTTTCATTTAGTGGGTTTGAATAATTCTCTTTTCTTTGATTTTCCATTGACTAATTTTTTTTAGTATTATTAAATTTTTATTTTTTAAAAAATTCAAGTTGCTACATTACTAGATGAGTTTGATTCGGTGGATATGCTCCCGAGGGACTTGGCCAGCATCCCTGTCCTCAAGTCACTGGTAACATCTCCATGTCGTAGGCCAGATAACAAGCCCAATATAGGTGAGCCCGGAGTGACTCCGCCAACCCATTCTATATCAAGAAAGGACGTTTGCCCTATAATGATGGAAGGCCACGTAAGTGAATCTTATTGCCACACGCTTGCCAACTTAATATATTAGTAACAAAGGGAGTTTTTATTTGAGTAGTCCCATAGCTAAATAATGTTCCATACATATTTTAGCATATACATACATCGTATGCAAATATGTACCTAGTAGGTGCGTAAATCAATATAAATCATAGATAATATATATATATACTATATATATATATATATATATATAATATAGCCAAACCCGATGATCTGGACCAAATTCCTAGCGTGATCAGCCTGAGCCAAAAGACTAGATCATTAAACCCTATGTGTGTACCCAATGCATCCCATGCACGATGTTCATCCTTCTCTTCGTCATTAGCTCAATTGGTAATTCCACCTTCTGTTGTGCCTCTGAGAGTGATTTCAAATATTACAATAATTACAAATGACTATAGGCACGCAGGCCCAAAATGGTACATTTAATCAATTAAGAAACGTTGATCATATCAGGGGGAATTACATCATTGGGAGAGGTAGAAATACACAACGATTTTAATGAGAAAGAGAAGGGGGCTCGCAGACCCCAATGAATCACCATCCACACATAGGTCCATGATCATCGGCCCACAATATACACGTCACATGCATATATATAAGCTAATTGAAATCAATTAAACACTTTAACTAATAAAACTATTAGATTAACTCTTATCTAATACATGGATTAACTCTTATACAATATGCATTGATCAAAATATCAAAACTCGAACATTAGGACTAACTTTGGCTCTGATACCACTATTGGAAATCGACTTGGGGCATCACATGTGCAGCGGAAGTAAAAACAAAATCGATTTCCCTCGATGTACTTGATCGGGCTATGATGTACGGTGCATGTAAACATACATACAAATAAAGGCGGAGATAATCTTACCTAGGGGAGATCGTATATCATCTGAAGCGCAAACTAGTCCTTGATTGAAAAGACTCTTGTGAGACTCCCTCTAGCGGTATCTATGTAGTGAATGATCGACGATGACGATGACCCCTCCTTCACCGGTGGTTCCACTCCTCCACGTCGTGCAACGCCACACAGCGGCCAACAGCAGCAAGTAGCAGCAACAACAAGAGGGCTCGGCCTTCCTAGTTCTCCTCTTGCCTAAGGAGAGCACAAGAGGGAGAGATGGGAAGGGGGATGAATAAGGTGGTTTCTTCTCACAAGCTCTTGCCCATGAACTTCAAAGAGAACCCCCTTCTATATATAGAGAGCCTAAAGGACACCACATCAGGGACACATCATCATGTCATGATGACAAGAGCACCTATCAATGACACCCTCGTCCTATCATGATGACAAGAGGGACACCTCATAGGGACACCTTACAACGACCCTCCTCATACCCGTTACGATTATACTAATCCCCATCGGTAAAAGAAGCGTCATTACAGTGGGATAAAACCAACAATAGCCGATAGGTTGAAAAGTACGTAGAAAATCAATTAGTACAGTAGAATAAATACATAATTCAACTTTAATCCATCACCATCACACATTCCACAGTCTAAATAGCGAAATAAAACGACAATGTCCACATTACATAATGAAAGAACTCATTGTCCAAATATTGTCCATACAATATTTTTATTCAAGCTATGAAAAGAAAAGTACACTGAAAATTGCTCCTCATAAGCTACTCCTCCAAGAGATCAACCTTCGCTATGCCTTCCTTCAAAATAGTAACTCTTGTCTCACCTGTACGCCGAAGCAAGGGTGAGTCCAAAGACTCAGCAAGTAAAACAAAGACTTAATCTTAACATATCACATTCACATTAATCCTTTAAACACTAAAGAATACATACGATTATTTAAACTACAAGAATATACATGGAACATACTTTTAACTATCAACACATTCCTAAATCACTTAGACATGCTTTATTCTATCATATGTTTATTCTAAATCATGGATACTAATTTATTCACTTGTACATATTCTCTACACCTAACATGTAACATGAATCATTCATTCACACATTAATTCATTTCAGGATTTATTTCTACAATTAGAATACAAATTAGGCATAGAGAAAAGAACAACCTAACATGATTACTATTCATTTTTCACATGCACTTTTCATAATAAATTTCACATCTTGCTTGCTGGTTTAATGTAAATAAATTTCATATGCATGGTTTTCATATTTTATAGCATGAATTGTAAAGTCTAGATCATAGTCAAGTTGATTGCAATACTAAACATTTAAACATGGAACTCTATATTAAGTACTCATCATATCTAGCATGGAACCTAAACATTCTTCCTTATGCTTAACATATTCATAACTATATTTTACTTGTTGTTTTGACATGGAATAAACTCAATTACATAGAATTAGATCTATTTACACTTTATCTTATTCCTTAGCAAATTCACATTTCCATATTTTTTTTTGCGTTACCTAATTCGCATACTTACACATATATATATACTCACATACATTATTACAAGAAGATTAATGAATACATGACATGATCTTAAACAGACATTGTAATTTAAAATTTAATGCATGATAGTATGAACATATGCACTATCATATTAGTTTCACATGAAATCACATTCCATTAACCTTAAATTTTCCCTTACATATCTCTTCACAAAATCTTCATATCATCTACTCTTTTATTTTTCTTATCACATATTTGCATTCATCACATGCCATATTCACATATTATCTTACACTTTACTCATATTCCAATAACTTAAAATCCCATGACACATAATCTAACTACTACCTATTAGAGGACATAAAACAATATCTGATACTCATACTCATCGCATAACACATAACTCATAACACAACTCATATCACATAACTCATATCACATACCCACCACCTAGGCAATGAAGTGGTGAATCTTGGTAACTGCGCAGACCGGAGAAGCCCTCTCCACCCTATCCAGTGGTACTTGTCCACCTCAGGTTTTTCCTAATGCCTTTAGGACAAACTTTTCCAATGTAGAGCTTTCCATAGGGACTTTTCTATGTACAGCTCTCGATGCCTCTTGGGTAGCAGTGTCATTCTTGGCCCAATCATTATACTTTCACTTTATCACATTTTCACACACTCTTCACATATTTTACATAAAATACTTAATCACTTTACACATCTTAATTATCAATTGCACATGTCTCAATTAGCCTAATCATGATACAACTACTTTTCAGAAATAAAATAACTTACATTACCAAGATTAGATCAACCTATGTAATTATATACAAATTCCATTGTTTAACTAATAATTATGCTTGCTGTTAACATCTTAGTTCTAAATTTTTAACCCAGGTCATTAACAGTAAATATATCACACATGTAATTTTCTAGATTATTCAGACAGTAAAGACAATTTGTATAATTAAATCCAGATTTCAGAAATTCATTGAAATATCATTAGACAGGGTTCAAGTGACATGGTTATGTTCAACATTTAGAAATCAGATATTAGTAATCCTACTATCATGTAAATTTATGCAACCCTAATTTATAGCAATTCCATTATGCACAATTTAAACATGCTTATATGGTGCTCATGATACAATTATTGAATTTTCATAATTAACACGGTTCACAAAAAATTAGGCAACTTATGATATGACCTAATGACTGTATACAATCACCAATAAAATTACAGTACGTAACTATGTCCAGAATCATTTAAACAATGTGAAAAGAATCAAAAAGTACATTTTTCAGGTCCTGAAGAAGTAGACGTCAAGGGATGTTGTCCGTTTACTTCTTCTGAAGAACTTGACCACAACCTATGTTGCCGTCAACCTAGTCCCAGTGGCACATACAAACAACTTTTCATACAGGGTGAATTTGGGTTCCAGGACTTGAGGAAAAATATGTACAAATACTAAGACTTAAGGGGACATGTATGGATCAAGATCTAGGTTTACTTGCCTCTTAAAAAATCTACAAAGATCAGAATATGTCGATGAAGCGCTTCTCGCCCTGCCGAAAAAGGTGCTCAGAAACTCCTTAGATCTTCTTCTCCTGTCGATGTAGATGGCTCCTCGGAGTTGGGATCTCTTCTTGGATGTATTGGCTGTCCTCCAGATGTTGTAGCTCCTTGGGAACACCTCCAGTCGACGGATCCGGCCTTCTGAAGTTCAGCTTTTCGCCATCTCGGTGCTACGGTTTCACCAAATGTTAAAAAGCCTTTTCCCCAACCTAGGATGGGTATTTTATAGGCTTGGGGTTTGGGGTACGCCTTAGGGTAGGTTTCCTTCGAGTTAGGATGGGTTTCCTAATCAGGAACCAGCTAAAACGCGAGCATTAACAATTCTGCAATCATTACGCAGGAGGATATTGACGTCAACATCAGTTGTAGTTAACTGACAGGTTGACGTCAAGGGGGTGGCCGTCCACAGGGGGTTGGCGTCCAGAGGGTGGACGCCAGTAGTGCATTGGCGTCCAGGTCTTGGCCGCCAACACACAGTGCAGCCAAAACTCCGCCAAACCAAAATTAAATGTATAAATATACTAAAACAATCTAGTATGTGTAAAATAATGCATATATTCTCACTACATAAAGTACATGCATTACACAATATTTAATCAAGTACACTTACACTAATCATCATTAAGAATAATATGCATCAATAACACACATACATGCATACATACTTACACACTACATGATTGCATAATACATGCATGAACCTATGACTGAAATGTACTCCTCATTAGCTAAATACTACATGCACATTATGATTTAAGTACCCTACACATCATAATTATTTAACATGCTTAACATAGCTAATTATCACATGCATAAGATAAAATACATGTATACACATGTACTTCATATATTATACACAACATCCTTGGAATAGATAGTTCAATATGCACTTCAAGATTTTACATACATAATATCTGTAAGATGTAATATAGAATAAGCTAACTAAGAATAATTTATACCACAATCACAAATTCTTACATGCACCCACTTGAATTGACATATGTATAATTATACACACGTATACAACATAGTTATATACATTATGCAAGAAATAGATAATTATAACATGTATAATATTACTTTAAGTATTATGAGCCTAAGATTTTGTTATACACATTATACATCAATTTAGCTAATTTCCTATTCTCACGTAAAAATATCATATATATATATATATATATATATATATATGCATGTTATGTTCATGAGAAGTATAAAAATAGTAATATGCATAATTGAATACACATGCTATACACAACAAGTAAATACACATACACGATATAAAGAATGGAAATTTTAGGGTATCACACTCTCGCCCCCTTGAAAAAGATCTTCGTCCTCGAAGATCGCATCGAGTACCTGTGGTGACGTCGCCGAGGTCATCTCCGGCCAATCCTTGCTTATTTATTGCTATTGAGAAACATCTCGCAGAACGAAATTCGTTTTCAGGTTCGGACACTCCAAGTTGATGATCCTTGCTGCCACATTTAAGACACCTTCCTTCCTTTCGCCAACATGCGTTCCCGCCATGACGCTTCCGCAATGAATGCACTTGGGCTTCTCGCTGCCTGATGCTACAGCTGATTGCTGACCTTCCATGAGTTTCTTCCTCTTCCTATCTTGCCTTTGGAATGGCTTTGGTACTTCCTCCATTTGAGCTTCATTTTCTCCTTGATAAAGTTCCACTTATTCTCTTGTTTATTTGCCACGCCAGAACTTCTTCCAATGTACGAGAATCAGGCTCCAGAAGTCTAGCTTTCACTAATGGTTTAAGTCCTTTCACTAAATTCTTTAGCTTAGGTTTCTGCTTCATACCTCCTAGACTGAGCACTACGTCTACCACGTCCAGCCATTTCCTTTAAAATATCAATCGAGTTAGAATTTAGATTACTGAATCCTGACTACTTCCTTAACTATCTCTCATTCGTTATTAATAAATTCCTACTTACATGGACATTTCCTATAAGACTTTGCAATATTGTGACAATGATGGTCTATCCATGTACAATTTCAACCTTGGCTCTGATACCAATCTCTGTAACGACCCTCCTCATACCGGTACGATTATACCAATCCCCATCGGTATAAAGAGCATCATTACAGTGGGATAAAACCCAACACTAGCCGATAGGTTGAAAAGTACGTAGATAGCAATTTAGTACAGCGAATAAAATAAATAATTCAACTTTAATCCATGACCATCACACATTCCACAGTCTAAATAGCGAAATAAATGACATGTCCACATTATTACATAATGAAAGAACTAAATTGTCCAAATATTGTCCATACAATATTTTTATTCAAGCTATGAAAAGAAAGTACAACTGAAAATTTGCTCCTCTAAGCTACTCCTCCAAGAGATCAACCTTCGCTATGCCTTCCTTCAAATAGTAACTCCTGTCTCACCTGTACGCCGAAGCAAGGTGAGTCCAAAGACTCAGCAAGTAAAAAAAGACTTAATCTTAAACATATCACATTCACATTAATCTTTTAAACACTAAAGATACATACGATTATTTAAACTACAAGAATATAAGGAACATACTTTTAACTATCAGACATTCCTAAATCACTTAGACATGCTTTGTTCTATCATATGTTTATTCTAAATCATGGATACTAATATTATACACTTGTACATATTCTCTACACCTAACATGTAACATGAATCATTCATTCACACATTAATTCATTTCATGATTTATTTCTACAATTAGAATAGAGAATTAGGCATAGAGAAAAGAACAACCTAACATGATGACTAATCATTTTTCACATGCACTTTTCATATTAATTTCGCATCTTGCTTGCTGGTTTATGTAAATAAATTTCATATGCATGGTTCATATTTTATAGCATGAATTGTAAAGTCTAGATCATAGTCAAGTTGATTGTCAATACTAAACAATTTAAACATGAACTCTATATTAAGTACTCATCATATCTAGCATGGAATCTAAACATTCTTCCTTATGCTTAACAAATTCATAACTATATTGACATGGAATAAACTCAATTACATAGAATTAGATCTATTTACACTTTATCTTATTCCTTTAGCAAATTAACATTTCCATATTTTTTGCGTTACATAATTCGCATGTTTACACATATATATATACTCACATACATTATTACAAGAAGATTAATGAATACATGACATTGTAATTTAAATATTAAAGCATGATAGTATGAACATATGCACTATCATATTAGTTTCACATGAAATCACATTCTCATTAACTTTAATTTTTCCCTTACATATCTCATCACAAAATCTTCATATCATCTACTCTTTTATTTTTACTTATCACATATTTGCATTCATCACATGCCATATTCACATATTATCTTACACTTTACTCATATTTCCATAACTTAAAATGCCATGACACATAGTACTAACTACCTATTAGAGGACACAAAACAATATCTGATACTCATACTCATCACATAACACATAACTCATAACACAACTCATATCACATAACTCATATCACATACCCACCACCTAGGCAATGAAGTGGTGAATCTTGGTAATTGCGCCGACCGGGAGAAGCCCTCTCCACCCTATCCAGTGGTACTTGTCCACCTCCAGGTTTTTCTAATGCCTTTAGGACAAACTTTTACAATGTAGAGCTTTCCATAGGGACTTTTCTATGTACAGCTCTCGATGCCTCTAGGGTAGCAGTGTCATTCTTGGCCCAATCATTATACTTTCAATTTATCACATTTTCACACACTATTCACATATTTTACATATAATACTTAATCACTTTACACATCTTAATGATCAATTGCACATGTCTCAATTAGCCTAATCATGATACTACTATTTTCAGAAATAAAATAACTTATTACAGTCCTAAACATGCTGTACATTTACCGAATTACACAAGATTAGATCAACCTATCTAATATATACAAATTCCATGGTTTAACTAATAATTATACTTGCTGTTAACATCTTAGTTCTAAATTTTTATCCCAGGTCATTAACAGTAATATATCACACATGTAACTTTCCAGACAGTAAATACATTTCTATAATAAATCCAGATTTCAGACAATTCATTAAATATCATCAGACAGGGTACAAGTGAACATGGTTATGTTCTAACAGTTCAAAAATAGATATTAGTAATCCTACTGTCATGTAAAATTTATGCAACCCTAATTTATAGCAATTCCATTTATACACAATTTAAACATGCTTATATGGTGCTCATGATACAATTATTGAATTTTCATAATTAACACGGTTCACAGAAAAATTAGGCAACCTTATGATATGACCTAATGACTGTATACAATCACCAATAAAAATTTCAGTATGTAACTATGTCCAGAAATCATTCAAACAGCGTGAAAAGAATCAAAAAGCACATTTTCAGGTCCTGAAGAAGTACATCAAGGGATGTTGTCGTTTACTTCTTCTGAAGAACTTGACTGCAACCTATGTTGCCGTCAACCTGGTCCCAGCAGCACATACAGACAACTTTTCATACAAAGGTGAATTTGGGGTTCCAGGACTCGAGCAAAATTCGTAAAAATACTAAGACTTAAGCGGACATGTATAGGATCAAGATCTAGGTTTACTTGCCTCTAAAAAAATCTACAAAGATCGGAATATGTCGATGAACCCTTCTCGGACACCAAAAAGGTGCTCAGAAACTCCTTAGATCTTCTTCTCCTGTCGATGTAGATGGCTCCTCAGAGTTGGGATCTCTTCTTGGATGTATTGGCTGTCCTCCAGATGATGTAGCTCCTCGGGGAACACCTCCAGTCGACGGATCTGGCCTTCTGAAGTTCAGCTTTTCACCATCTCGAAGCTAGGGTTTCACCAAACGTTAAAAGGCTTTTTCCCCAACCTAAAATGGGTATTTTATAGCCTTGGGGTTTCGGGTACGCCTTTGGGTAGGTTTCCTACGAGTTAGGATGGGTTTCCTAATCTGGAACTAGCCAAAACACGAGCATTAACAATTCGGGAACCGTTACGCAGGAGGATATTCACGTCAACATCAGTTGTAGTTAACTGACAGGTTGACATCAAGGGGATGGCCGCCCACAAGGGTTTTGCGTCCAGGGTGTGGACGCCAACAATGCCTTGGCGTCCAGGTCCTGGCCGCCAACAGCACAGTGCAGCCAAAACTCTGCCAAACCAAAAATTAAATGTATAAATATACCAAAACAATCTAGTATGTGTAAAAATAATTACATATATTCTTACTACATAAAGTACATACATTACACAATATTTAATTAAGTACAACTTACACAAATCATCATTAAGAATAATATGTATCAATAACACACATACATGCATACATACTTACACACTACATGATTGCATAATACATGCATGAACCTATGACTGAAATGTACTCCTCATTAGCTAAATACTACATGCACATTATGATTTAAGTACCCTACACATCATAATTAATTTAACATGCTTAACATAGCTAATTATCACATGCATAAGATAAAATACATGTATACACATGTACTTCATATATTTATACCAACATCCATGGAATAGATAGTTCAATATGCACTTCAAGATTTTACATACATAATATCTGTAAGATGTAATATAGAATAAGCTAACTAAGAATAATTTATACCACAATCACAAATTCTACATGCACCCACTTGAATTGACATATGTATAATTATACATGACGTATTTAAATATAAATACTGATAGTATGAACATATGCACTATCATATTAGTTTCACATGAAATCACATTATGGTAACCTTATTTTTTTTTTTCCCTTACCTATCTCTTTCACAAAATATCATATCATCTACTCTCTTATTTTTACTTAGACATATTTCCATTCATCACATACCATATTCACATATTATCTTACACTTTACTCATATTCCATAACTTCAATGCCATGAACCCTAGTCCTACTACCGATTAGAGACACAAAACAAGATCTGATACTCATACTCATCGCATACCACACTAACTCATAACACAACTCATATCACATACCCACCCCTAGGCAAGATGTGGCGAATCTTGGTAACTACGTAGACCGTGAGAAGCCCTCTCTACCCTATCCAGTGGTACTTGTCCACCTCCAGATTTTTCCTAATGCCTTTAGGACAAACTTTTACAATGTAGAGCTTTCTATATGGACTTTTCTATGTACAGCTCTCGATGCTCTACGGTAGCAGTGTCAATTCTTGGCCCAATCATTATACTTTCAATTTATCACATTTTCACACACTATTCACATATTTTACATATAATACTTAATCACTTTACCATAATCACTTACACATCTTAATTATCATTGCACATGTCTCAATTAGCCTAATCATGATACTACTATTTTCAGAAATAAATAACTTACATTACAGTCCTAAACATGCTGTACATTTACCGAATTACACAAGATTAGATCAACCTATCTAATATATACAAATTCCATGGTTTAACTAATAATTATACTTACTGTTAACATCATGGTTCTAAATTTTTATCCCAGGTCATTAACAATAATATATCACACATGTAACTTTCCAGATTTTTCAGACAGTAAATACAATTTCTATAATTAAATTCCAGATTTCAGAAAATTCATTAAAATATCATCAGACAGGGTACAAGTGAACATGGTTATGTTCTAACAGTTCAAAAATCAGATATTAGTAATCCTACTATCATGTAAATTTATGCAACCCTAATTTATAGCAATTCCATTTATGCACAATTAAACATGCTTATACGGAGCTCATGATACAATTATTGAATTTTCATAATTAACACGGTTCACAGAAAATTAGGCAACCTTATGATATGACCTAATGACTGTATACAATGACCAATAAAAATTTCAGTACGTACTATGTCCAGAAATCATTCAAACAACGTGAAAAGAATCAAAAAGCACATTTTCAGGTCCTGAAGAAGTAGACTTCAAGGGATGTTGCCGTTTACTTCTTCTGAAGAACTTGACTGCAACCTATGTTGCTGTCAACATGGTCCCAACAGCACATACAGACAACTTTTCATACATGGGGGAATTTCGGGTTCCAGGACTCGAGGAAAAATCCGTAAAAATACTAAGACTTAAGGGGACATGTATAGGATCATGATCTAGGTTTACTTGCCTCTTAAAAAAATCTACAAAGATCATATGTCGATGAAGCCCTTCTCGGCCCTACGAAAATGGTGCTCAGAAACTCCTTAGATCTTCTTCTCCTATCGATGTAGATGGCTCCTCGGAGTTGGGATCTCTTCTTGGATGTATTGGCTGTCCTCCAGATGTTGTAGCTCCTCCGGGAACACCTCCAGTCGACGGATCCAGCCTTCTGAAGTTCAGCTTTTCACCATCTCAGAGCTAGGGTTCACCAAATGTTAAAAAGCCTTTTCCCCGACCTAGGATGGGTATTTTATAGGCTTGGGGTTTGGGGTACCCTTATGGTAGGTTTCCTACGAGCTAGGATGGGTTTCCTAATCTGGAACAAGCCAAAACGCGAGCATTAACAATTCGGGAACCGTTACGCAGGAGGATATTGACGTCAACATCGGTTGTAGTTAACTGACAGGTTGACGTCAAGGGGGTGGCCGCCCACTGGGGGTTGGCGTCCAGGGGGTGGACGCCAACTGCCTTGGCGTCCAGGTCCTGGCCGCCAACAGTACAGTGCAGCAAAACTCCGCCAAACCTAAATTAAATGTATAAATATACCAAAACATCTAGTATGTGTAAAAATAATTGCATATATTCTTACTACATAGTGTACATGCATTACACAATATTTAATTAAGTACAACTTACACTAATCATCATTAAGAAGAATATGCATCAATAACACACATACATACATACATACTTACACACTACATGATTGCATAATACATGCATGAACCTATGACTGAAATGTACTCCTCATTAGCTAAATACTACATGCACATTATGATTTAAGTACCCTACACATCATAATTAATTTAACATGCTTAACATAGCTAATTATCACATGCATAAGATAAAATACATATATACACATGTACTTCATATATTTAACACAACATCCATGGAATAGATAGTTCATATGAACTTCAAGATTTGACATAGATAATATCTGTAAGATGTAATATAGAATAAGCTAACTAAGAATAATTTATACCACAATCACAAATTCTTACATGCACCCACTTCAATGACATATGTATAATTATACACACGTATACAACATAGTTATATACATTATGCAAGAAATAGATAATTATAACATGCATAATATTACTTTAAGTATTATGAGCCTAAGATTTTGGTATACACATTATACATCTTTTAAGCTAATTGCCTATTCTCACGTAAAAATATCATATATCTATATATATATATATTATATATATATTATATAATATAATATATATATATATTATATATATATATATATTATGCATGTATATGTTCATGAGAAGTATAAAAATAGTAATATGCACAATTGAATATACATGCTATACACACAACAATTAAATACACATACATGATATAAAAGAATGAAAATTTCAGGGTATCACACACCTCGTCATGTAATCATGATAAGGGACACCTCACAGGGACACCTCGTCATGTCATGATGACAAGAGGGACCCCTCACAGGGACACTTGTCATGTAATCATGACAAGAGACACATCACAGGGACACCTCGTCATGTAATCATGATGAGGGATACCTCACAAGGATACCTCGTCATGTCATGATGACAAGAAGGACACCTCATAGGGACACCTCGTCATGTCATTATGACAAGGACACCTCATAGGGACACCTCACAATGTCATGATGGCTATGATGATGAGGTGTCCTCCTTCTAGAAGGGGTGAGGTGGCATAATCTTAGTATGCTCTCTTAATGGATCCTTGTCAAGGCTTATTGGGTCTTACCCAATAGTCCATAATGGGTTAAATAAGGCTTATTGGATAACTTTTACCAATCCTCTATTAATCGCGTTATCCACCTTATGTGTGTGACACTCTAGGCCCAACATCGAGCTGGTCGTGAGTTGCACCCGTCACAACTCCTTCTGACTTAGTGAATTATTATCTCCATAAAAATTCACTCAACTCATCAATTATGAATGAGTGATCAAATCCATTGGACCTGTCTGCCCACAGTTATCGAGTACCTATAGTACCTCATCCATCTATTATCTCAGAGACTGTATATTAGCATGGTGTTGTCAGGCCTACACGAAATCTGTTAAAGTCAAACTCTTATCGAATTCTCCCGGAGAACTCCTTCTCTCTAAATCCGATTGACCCTGGCCAGGGATTTGCCTGAGTAAGACAATATGGGATATTCCTCTAACGATACCGAGAGTGGATGATCATCTATTGACACATAATTGCCTTCGTAAGGTTGGCTACCATTCTCAATGACTAGCTATACTAGACCTAAAACATCCAGACCTATAAATCTAGTATCAAAGAATGGAGTACTCAAAGAAGACATCTTTGGTGTCCCAAGTCTAAGGACCACTTACACAACTGAGACTATGGAATCTCTATCTGAAAATTAGGTATCATTAACCATACAGCATTCTGAGAACGGATGATTCAGTGAACTCATTCTCCAATAAGCACCTGTACCATATCCCTATTGTCTCCACACAAGAAGCTATGAGACCAGCTGCTTCCATCACATGGACAGGTATATGGCACACTAGTCTTTCCGGTCATCTCAATGTCCTTCTTGAGTAACCTATGACTAGGATATTTAGGATCTTTGTTTGAAGACGATCGACCTCATTATCATGATCTCATCATGATTCAATTCCCATTGTACAGACCCATGGACATCACAGTATACATATGCATGGAATATATAGTGATAATACCATTATAATATTACCAAAAGAAATTGTACATAATTACAAGTGTCATCACTCACGTGAATTGGCTTGCAGGGCACCTATAACTAGCAGAACATGTATCCCTTGTCGCGGATAGATGATTTGTTCGATCAGCTGCAGAATGCATCGGTGTTTTCCAAGATAGATCAGCGGTCCGGCTACCATCAATTGAGGATTAAGGGAGAAGATGTGTCCAAGACTACTTTCAGGACTCGTTATGGACACTATGAGTTTCCTGTACTTCCATTTGGTCTGACCAACGCCTCTACAGCATTCATGGATCTTATGAAGAGGGTGTTTAGCCATATTTAGATAGCTTTATAGTGGTGTTCATAGATGATGTGTTAGTCTATTCTCCTGATGAGGCTACACACCATGAGCATCTGAGGATCGTTCTGGAAGTTCTCCGAGAGCACAAGCTGTATGCTAAGTTCTGCAAGTGCGACTTCTGAATGCGCGAGGTTCATTTCCTTGGGCATGTTATCTCAGGCATTGGATTTTTTGTTGATCTGGCGAAGGTTTAGGTGGTGTAAGACTGGGAGACTCCAAAGACACCATCAGAGATCAGAAGTTTTCTTGGCTTAGCAGGCTATTACAGGCGATTCATTGAAGGCTTTGCCTCTATTGCAGCACCTTTGACTAAGCTAGCCAGGAAGGGTGTGAGTATGTGTGTCTGATGATTGCAAGAGAAGTTTCCAATTGTTGAAGAGGAGGCTTACATCTGCCCTGTGTTGATCTTGCCTAGTGTTGCAGAAGGTTTTGCTATCTACTTTGATGCTTCTCAAATAGGCCTTGGGTGTGTGTTGATGCAGCATGGTAAGGTAGTTGCATATGCTTCTCGCATGTGAAAGGAGCATGAGCGTAACTATCCGACCCATGATTTGGAGTTAGAAGCTATGGTTCATTCACTGATGATCTAGAGACACTATCTTTATGGTGTCAAGTTCGAGGTGTTCACTGACCACAAGAGCCTGAAGTATCTTTTCTCTCAAAAGGAGTTGAACCTGCGGCGGAAAAGGTGGATTGAATTTTTCAAGGACTATGACTTCGAGCTTCAGTACCATCTAGGGAAGGTGAATGTCGTAGCGGATGCGCTCAGCAGGAAGAGGTCATTACTTCGGAAGGATTGGAAGATGCTTGAGGATGCAGCATGCGCTATGATTGAGTTAGAGCCACACATGTGTCAGGCATCGTGGCTCAATCGTCTATCCGATCCATAGTTTCTGGATGAGGTGATCGACCAGCAGAGAGCTGATCCTAGGCTTCAAGAGATGGTAGGCAAGGCAGGAATTACTCGAGATGAGGACAGTGTCATTAGATTCCAGCACCGAGTTTGTGTTCCCGATGTTGTGGATGTCCATGAGCGAGTACTTGCAGAAGCTCACAGGTCGAGGTTCTCCATTCACCCAGGCAACACCAAGATGTACCAGGACTTGAGGAATCTTTCTGGTGGTCTTGTATGAAGAAGGATGTGGCCGAGTTTGTGTCCAGATGTTTAGTGTCCCAGCAGATAAAGGCTGAGCGCCAGAGACCATCATGCCTTATGTAGAAGATGGAGATACCTGTATGAAAGTGGGAGGCAACCACAATGGATATTTGTGAGGAGTTTTCTCAGATCAGCCAAGGGTAATGACTCGATTTGGGTGATTGTAGAACGTTTCTTCAAGACTGCTCATTTCTTGCCTATGAAGAAGAACAGTCTGTGGAAGTTTGGCTAGGCTGTATGTTAGCAGCATTGTGGGTTGCATTATGTGCCGAATTCCATTATCTCGGACAGAGACCCGCGGTTTACATCGAGGCTCTGGAAGGGCCTTCAGGAGGCTTTGGGTTCTCAGTTGAAGCTTTTCAGTATTTCACCCTCAGACAGATGGCCAGTCCGAGAGGACGATTCAGATGCTAGGATATGTTGAGAGTGTGTGTGCTTGATTGGTTTGGTCATCATCTACCTCTTTTGGAGTTCACCTACAATAATAGTTTTCATGGGAGCATCGGCATGGCTCCATTTGAGGCTCTATACGGGCGACCCTATAGATCTCCTTTGTGCTAGGAGGACACAGGTGATAGGCAGCTGATTGGTCCGAAGTTGTTGCAGGAGACTTCGGATAAGATTCATTTATCAGGCAAAGGTTGGTTGCGGCGCAGGATAGGTAGAAGAGCTACGCCGACCACAGGAGGAAGGATTTAGAGTTTGAGGTTGGCGAGCATGTATTTCTCACGGTTTGCGTACCCGAGGCATGGTCTGGTTGGCAAGCATAGCAAGTTGAGTCCGAGATTCATTGCCCTTTGAGATTCTCAGGCGGATGGGCAGCGTGGCATATGAGCTAGCTTTACCAGCAGTGCTAACGAGTGTACACCCAGTTTTCCACGTGTCTATGCTCAGGAGATCGTGAGAGATCCGTCTCATATTATTAGTCACGAGCCATGGAGATTCAGCCAGACTTGTCGTATGTAGAGCAACCAGTGGCTATCTTAAACCAAAAGGTTCAAACCCCAAGAACAAGAGCATTGAGTCCGTAAAGATGTTAAGGAGGAATTTCTCTCGGGAGGAGGCTACATGGGAGCTTGAGATGCCATGAACAAGAAGTATCCACATTTGTTTGGTTAGTATTTCCGTTCTAACTTCAAGGACGAAGCTTTCTTTTAGGGGGGGGGGGTGTAAGGCCCTCGAATTTTATTCGTATTATGTTATTTAATTTTTTACTATTATTATTATTTATTACTTATGTGAATATATATATTGTTTATTTCTATGCATATAATGTTTTTATTTAAATGTGCATATAGTATTTAATTGTGCATATTGTATTTGTTTATTCTCTGTATGTATGCTTATTTGATATTTCTATGTTCTGCTGAAATCCCAGTTAACGTCAACCCCCTTGACGTTAAGGGCAGGTTGACGACAACATGTGTGTCGTAATTGCATGGCCAGGGGATATAGACATCCAGATCGATTGACGTTTACTTCCTGTTAACGGCAGCAAAGTGGCCATTTACTTCTCCCACTGTGTTTGGGATTCTAGATTTGAAATGGATGCTTTTTCTCCGGAACCGTTAGGAAACCCAATCCCAACGGTTAGGAGTCCTAATGCTAGGTGCACCTGACTCATAATCCTATAAAACTTAGAGATTTCGGCTAGGTTAGGTCCTTTGTTTGAGAGGAAAGACTAGGGTTTAGTTGTGAGAAAAACCAGACTTTTGCAAGGCTTGATCCCACATTTAAGAGCTTCTTCCGACGATCTTCTTCGACTGGGAGGTGCTGCTGGTGTTGAAGAATCTTCCCCGACTCCAAGAGACCATCTGCACAAATGGGAAGACCAGATTTAGGGTGGAGATTTGCACCTTCTTGGCTTGGCCGAGGAGGGCTTCATCGCCAAAATCAATCCTTGTAGATTTTATTCCAGGCAAGTACTGAGGGGTATCATCCCTAGATATGTCCCATAGGTTCTAGGTATTTTTACAGATTTTATTTTGTGTCCTAGAACCCCAAATTCTCTCTTTTTATTGAGTTCGGTCTGCACTTTCTGCAGACAGGAGGTTGACGGAACCTTGTTCCTGCCAAGTTCCAGCATTGATGACAACATTGTGTGCCATTAACCTTGTTGACGGCAAGGCCCTTGCCGCCAAGTTCTTCGGGGTTTATAGAATTCTGATTTTGATCTCTGTACTGGAATTTTGAACTTCTGGAGGTCTGTACAACGGTTAAAATTAGGGTGGTCAAGTATGGTCTTTAGTTCTGATCATGAGTTCTGTCGAATTTTTTAGCATGATTTTATTAATATAATTTCTGTTATGGTGAAATACATATATTTTGATAGTATTTAATTCTTAACAAATAGTTTGAATGCATGTTGATGCTACAAAAAAATTTCATGATCTTAGGGTTACTGGTTCCATGTTTTAAACCTATGAACATTGACTTTTACTGTCTACCATGTTAAGTGAATATTTTATTGAAATTACGTGAGATCTGTATTAATTGTTAAAAATAGTTCTACTATTTTGAAAATTCTAGAAAATTGGTCAATGACATATACATGTTAGAGTCTGTGGTTAAAATTTGATATTGTTTTGATATCCAGAGGTACTGTTTGTATTTAAAAAGGGCAATTAAACCATGTTAAGCATGATTGATTTAGATATTGTAAATTTCAGTGATTAGCATCATGTTTTGGCACTGTTATGATTTGACACTGTGAAATAGGCATGCTAAGATCTGTAACTATAAGTATGTTGAAATAAAGTGCATGTGAATGGCTAAAAAGCATGTTAATGATGTGATAAGTAAGAAAATCTGTTTAAGTGTATCATGTGCCCAAAATGACACTGCTACCATAGAAGACTGTGGAGCCATACTGTAGAAAAGTCCCTATGGAAAGGCTCATTGTGTATGTGATATCCTATGGGCATCAGGATGAAATCCTGGAGGTCGACAAGTACCACTGGTTAGGGTGGAGAGGGCTTCTCTCGGTTCTGCGTAGTTACAAGATTCGTCACTATATTTCCTAGGTGACGTGTATGTGTTATGTGAATGTGTGTCCTTTTATGGTGGTTCGGACTATGAGTCATGGCAATTAATGTGTAAAAATGTGAAAAGTGTATAAATGTGCAACGTGATCATGTGATAGTGATGTGAGAATGTTTATCATGTGAAAAGATGTGAATCATGTGAATGAGATTTATTATGTTAAAATAACAATCAAAAGATTTAAATATGTGTTATAAAAGCATGTGGAAAATGTTAGACATCATGCTAGGATTGTTAGTTAACTTGTGCTAAATTCCATGATCCATTTGTTTAGAAATATGAATGATATGAATTGATATTGACACCATGAATCAGGTTAATTATCATGTGTTGGAGCATGATGTAGGTTAGTCATGTGTAATATATATTTTAACATGAATCATGTGCCATGTACTTCTTTCATTGTTTAAAAGAATAGCGTGTATGTGATATGTGTAAGGATGTGCCTTTAGGTTGTATGCTGGGTGTTTTTTGAAGAGTCATGCTTGCTTTAACATACAGGTGAGACAAGTGTCCCCGTGCTAGAGGAGGACATAGTGAGGAGCGACTCCGAGCGAGAGGAGTAGCTGCATTTATGGAGAATTACTGTTTAGTCTACTTTTCATTTACTAGTATGTGGACATTGTTATTATGACTGGACTTGTATAATTGTGGATATTGTTATTTTCATTATTGCTATATAGATTGTGGAATATGTGAATAATGATGGAATGAGATTTATCTTTTATTTCCACTGTAAATTCTCTTGTTATTTATGTACATCTCAACTATTATGTTATGTTGGGTAAATGTCCAACTGTGATGGCGCCCTTTGTATCAATGTGAATTGGTATAATCGTACCGGTATAAAGAGGGTCGTTACAATAGCTTCCTTTCTTAGCACCTCCTGATCAGAACACCACCCACTATTATCACAAATCTTCAATCTATGAATTAATCCCTTCCTCTTTTTACATTGAATAGTGGCATGGTAAAAAGCAGTATTTCTATCACCATTATTAAGCCAATCAACTCTAGATTTCTGTTTCCAAAAAGTTTCCTCCATGTTCAAGGTCAGATTTAACTTAGCATTAGCAAAATACAAAGCAGACCGATTACCTTTAGATGGGAGCACATCAAAGTCATTCTGCAGACGCTCAACATCCTCTGCAGCCAACTTAACCATCTGAGATACATGGCCAAAGACCTCTCTATTCCACACTTTAAGTGCCTTCTTAACTTCCTTCAGCTTAACCTGTATTCTAGTCAAGGGATTAATATGATTAATATTGTTAGCCTTCCAAGCATTTGAAACACCCATCATGAAGGTATCATGTGATGTCGACATATCCTGAAACACAAATCTACTAGGAGCACAAACCGAATATGCAAAAGACAAGGCAAGTGGACAATGATCAGAAGGACCTCTCCTTAGATGGTTGACAAGTACATCAGGAAAGGAATCCTGCCACTTCCCATTAAATAGAACACGATCAAGACGAGCACAATATTAGCATTCCGAGTTCTATTGTTGTTCCATGTGAAGGTAGTACCCATGTAACCAGCATCAAAAAAACTAGTAGCAGCATGAAAGCATTGAAGTCAACCATCCTAGCTATATTGCCAAAGGATCCTCCCATTTTTTTTAGATGGCTGAGCAATACAATCGAAGTGACCCCAACAAGCAAGGGTATGTCCACCGTAGAGGTAAAGTTGAGCAAGTCAGAAAAAAGAGTCTGCCGCAGATAACAGTCACAGGAAGCATAAACACAAGTAATATAGCAAGAATAGGACGAATTCTTAAGAAGGCCTAAAGTGATATACTGATCAGATTTCTCCACCACGTTCAAAGTAAGAGTAGAGTCCCAAAAAACCCAGATTTTAGAGCTTTGGTCTAGGTTACCGGCATAATTATCCAACTTGATGAATCTAGACAACCTGGATGCTTTCTCTAAAGGTTGCTTAGGTTCCAGAATAGCCAATAGTGACGGTTGCAGTTGACAAACAAGTTTCTTAAGACTCCTACGTGAACTAGAATTGCCTATACCATGAATATTCCAAAATAAAGTAGAATTCATTGAAACAAGGTCTCCTTAGCCCTATCCTCCGATCGAGTATGTGCTCTAGTTATCACCCAGTCCTTGCGTTCTTTATGCACTTCCTATACCACTATAGGTTCAAAGCTAAGGTAATTATCCATATTCGCCAAAGCAGTAGTATCTAACTCTCTGTCAGAGCCCTGGTCTCTCAGCGAAACACTTCATCTCTACATGGCCGTACACAACTAACTCCCTGATGGACGTTTGGGCATGCAACCAAAATCTTTTCCTAAGCATACGAAGTTCTAGTAGTGTTACAAGCTTCCATAACCTTTAAAGACCCTTGGAACTCTTCCTTGTTGCTCCGATCTTCAGCGTCAGGGTTTTAATCTTGTCCTGCCCGATATGAGTTGATAATAATCCTCGATCGCCAAGTATTATCTCGGAGGAATCCATACCAACATCTTCATGATATAATGCCTGGATTGACAGATCCTCAAGGGTTGTTTTGGTGGCAAAATCACGATTACCATCGTGGTGCAATTGTCTAGGAGTCCTAGAAACTGATATAAAGTTATTCTGTATAGCTTCTTTCGAAGCAGTATTATCTACCTATTTTTGAAGCATCATGGAATAGCTCTCGAGTCTTCTAGATCACTAGCTTCACTGTGAACACCACAGTCAGCTAGACAAGCAGTTTGAGAAGATTCTGCCCCCACCCCTTCACAAACAGGAATGCAAACTTTACTCGATTTAATGAATGTCTTAGGGGCTGGTATAGTCCGCTTATAATTTTCATCCCATCCCCCGCTGTACGACAGTTTTCCATAAGATGTCCAAGATGACAACAAGAACAACAATACTTCGGTAGATTAAGATATGAAACTTCCTGCCAATACCCACCCAACTCCCCCATCCCAATCCAAACTCTATCCGGTCTTGGTTTTAAGAGTCGACCTCAATACAAACCCTATCCATCTTGGTGTTTAACAATAGTTCTTTTGCATGGGTTATTTGTAAAACCGGTCCAACGTTGGCAGCAATGGAAAAATAAATTCCTCTGATATAGGTTAACCGGACGAGCTGGAAAATCTACATATAGGAACAATAGACGGTTCCTCTAAAGGTTTAAATAAGGGAGTCCATTTGAAAAATCTGAATAGCGTGCCTTAAACATAGAGAGATTCATGCAAGAGGACTCTAAGATAGTCATCTTGGAACTTAAACCTCAGGAGAAGGTGCAAGTTGTCCAGGCACTGATGGAATAAATCTTAAGACTATACCTGGACGAAACATGGGATCGAATCTCCAGAATAGCTGGCCTCCCATGTGCCGTCTTGGCAACCACCGAGTACTGAAAAGGTTTGAGAGAAGCATCCATCTCATCCTTTGAGAAAAAGACTCCCGTTCTCCCTTGTTGGTGAACGCTGGAGCATGCACTTCTTTGTTGACTGGAGGTTTTCTAACGAAGCTGCAACCACCCTTGAAAATGAGAGACCACGGCAAGAACATGAGGTGGAGATCCTCCTACGGCAGTCATGGCCAGCCAGGCCCCAAGGCCAGCGGCGCCACCAAACTAAGTAGGAACCCACAGAACCTCTCTCTCTAGAAACCCTAGAGAGAAGGTGCAAGTTGTTCAGTAAGAAAATCATTATCACACGTACATAGATGAGTTAGAAAATTAATAAAACCATAGTTATACTTAAAATAATATCCTAATGACCCATTAAAATTTGGGCTAAGAAAAATCGTTTGGTTAAGTTTAAGAATTGTTTCGACTTATTCATATATTAATAAATAAGTCAAAAATCGATTATCATATTATAGAAATAATTGCAAAAATCTTTATAACAATACGATGGACTGTCCCATCATTCCTTCACCTTCCATTAAGAAAATTGGGCCACGAGATGACTCTTGGGCCATGAACAAATTCATGTTAGAAAATAACCCAAAATTCGGAATTTCTCACTAATGTACCATAAAAGGGTAAAATTTACCCAATAGACACTTATTGGACTTCAAACCAGCCCAAATTCATAGTTACCACTTAGAGAAGTTTCCATATGACTCCCATCACAAATTGGGGAGAGAAATCCTCAATTGAAGGAAGATACCCCCAATTTGTGCCTAACGGTTTCCTAATCTAATGGGGCAACTAAAAACCCATCCCCCTTTTTAATAAACCCCCTATCTCCCATGGGAACGACCTTTGGGTTGCTGAGGTCATGCATGGACTCTGGAGGGTGGGAATCGCAAGAATAGGCTGGGCAAGAAGCAACTTCGTGCTTACCTCCACCTGCGACTACAGACAAGATCTTTCAAGATCATCACCAAAGTTAGTAAAACATTGACCAAACCATGCAAGACATATACCCCAGGAAAGCTTTTCGAGTCTAGTTTCTTATGGGACTATTTATCCCAATTTCACACAGTAGTTCGTGAATATTAGGCGATTACCTCCACGTGTTGAACTAGGGTTTTTTGGAGGACAA
>JACBKR010003500.1:0-29072 GCA_014218235.1 Colocasia esculenta
TCCGCTATAGTAAATTGTTATTCACGTACTTTTCAACCTATCGGCTAGTGTTGGGTTTTATCCCACTGTAATGACGCTCTTTATACCGATGGGGGTTGGTATAATCATACCGGTATGAGGAGGGTCGTACATCAAGTTCGAGGTGTTCACTGACCACAAGAGCTTGAGGTACATTTCTCTCAGAAGGATTGAACCTGCCAGCAGAGAAGGTGGATAGAGTTTCTTAAGGACTACGACTTCGAGCTTCAGTACCATCTAGGTAAGGCGAATGTCTGTTGCAGATGCACTCAGCAGGAAGAGGTCCCTACTTCAGCAGGATTGGAAGATGCTAGAGGATGCGACATGTGCTATGACCGAGCTAGAGACACAGTTGTGTCAGGCTTTCGTGGCACAGTTGCCTATCCGATCCACTATGTCGGACGAGGTGATTGAGCAGCAAGGAGCCAATCGTAGACTTCAGGATATCATGGGCAAGGCAGGTATTGCTCATGATGAGGACGATGTTATAGATTTCAGCATCGAGTATGTGTGCCAGATATTGTTGAGGTTCGTGAGCAAGTACTTGCAGAAGCTCATAGGTAACGATTCTCTATTCATCTAGGCAACACCAAGATGTGCCAAGATTTGAAGAGATCCTTCTGGTGGTCAGGCATGAAGAAGGACGTGGCAGAGTTTGTATCCTGGTGTTTGGTGTGTCAACAGGTTAAGGCTGAGCGTCAGAGACCATCAGGCCTTATGCAGAAGATAGAGATACCTGTGTGGAAGTGGGAAGCGATTACCATGGATTTTGTGACGGGTTTGCCCCGGTCAGCTAAGGGCAATGACTCGATTGGGTGGTCGTGGACCATTTCTCCAAGACTGCTCCCTTCTTACCCATGAGGAAGAAATAGTCTGTGGAGAGCTTGCGAGGTTATATGCTGGCAGCATTGTGAGACTGCATGGTGTGCCGAAGTCGATTATCTCTGACAGAGACCTGCAGTTTACATGAAGACTGTGGCAGGGTCTTCAGGAGGCTTTGGGTTCTCAGTTGAAGCTTAGTTCGGCATTTCACCCCAGACAGATGGACATTCCAAGAGGACGATTCAGACGCTCGAGGACATGTTAAGAGCGTGCATGCTTGACTGGAAGGCGACTGGGAATGTCACCTACCTCTTGTGGAGTTCGCCTACAATAACAGTTTTCATGCAAGTAGAGGCATGGCTCCATTCGAGGCTTTGTACGGTCCCCTGTAGATCTCCTTTGTACTGGGAGGAGACAGGAAATAGGCAGTTGGTTGGACCTGAGTTGGTACAAGAAACTTCAGGTAAGATCCAGCTCATCAGGCAGAGGTTGGTTGCAGCGCAGGATAGGCAGAAGAGGTACGCCAACACAGAAGGAAGGACTTAGAGTTCGAGGTTGGCGAGCATGTTTTCCTCAAGGTCTCACTTACACGAGGTGTGGTCAGGTTTGGCAGGCATGGCAAGTTGAGTTCAAGATTCATTGGCCCGTTGAGATTCTCAGGTGGATAGGCAGTATGGCTACGAGCTAGCTTTACCCCCAGCACTAGCAAGTGTGCACCCTGTCTTCCATGTGTGTATGCTCAGGAGATATGTGTGGGATCGGTCACATGTCATCAGTCACGAGCCAGTGGAGCTTCATCTAGACTTGTCTTATGTAGGGCGACCAGTAACTATCCTAGATTGTAAGGTTCAGCACCTCAGAACAAGGCTATTGCATCCGTAAGGTGTTGTGAGAAACTTCTCACGGGAGGAGGCTATATGGGAGCTTGAGGAGGCCATGAAGAAGCAGTATCTCCATCTGTTTGGTTAGTACTTTTGCTCTAACTTCGAGGATGAAGTTTTCTTTTAGGGGGAGAGGGTGTAATGTAGCAACCTAAATTTTTGAGAAAAATAAAAATTTAAATAATAAATTAAAAACTCAGCTAAAGGGATATTCAATGAAAAGAGTATTAAATAAAATCCATTAATGGAAAAGAGTAATGGGCTTTGCTTAATGGATCCTCTAGAACTTATTGAGTCAAAATATGAATTTACAAATAGTAAATAAAAAGAAAATATCCTAAATTCAGAGTCTTGATATCTCCTAAATAGAAAAGGACTCTTTAAGCATTAAAAGAGGCAATAAGAGTTGGAATTGGATTCCTCATCCTACCCCTTATGATTTAGCACGAATTTAGATCCCATCCTAACCTAAATAGAGGTTGGAAAGCAAAAAAGGAAGGATAGAGTTAGGAAATCTCGTAATTAAGAGCAATTAGAATAGAATAGGAATAGGAACCCATACATGCATAAATACACCTCTTAAACCCCTTGGCCGACCCTAGCTCGTTGCCAAAGGTTGTTGACGTGGAGAAGAGGCCAAGGAGGAGAGGATCTCGTGGGAGAAGGAGTTCTTGGAGCTTCTCCTCGTTCTTGGAGATTTTAACCCTAGAAAACAAATCGAGTCAAAGGTAGGCATTCTCACAAGCAAAACTAAATCAAATCCATCTATAGCTAGTTCCAATCACCAGGAATAAAGCCCTCTTGTTTCATAATTTTTCATCGAGCCAATCTTTTGTTCTTGATTTTAGAAGTTCTACAAACATGATAACTCTAAGTCATCATGTTTGAATCATATCTCCATGTACACTTGATCCCATGCTACGAAATTTTTACTGTAGACACCTCCTGTTGTTAGGGATCTTTTGCCCCTGAAAGCCCTAATTTCTGTTGAGCATGTTGCTCGAATTAAATCAATCTTGCTCTCTATATCATGTTCTATGTTACTCGTTATTGTTCATGCTCAAACCATGTTCAAACTAGGCTCTCTCTCTAATTCCTATTTACTGGAAGCACTCTCGCATGTCTAGTTTCATTTGCCACTAGTTTCATGATTTTCATCGTGTATACAATTAGTTATGATTTTTTGAACGACCATGTATCAAAATCTGATATTTCTCGACCGCAATCCAAGACAGATCAGAACTCTGTCAGACTCAGGCCATGGACCTGAGAACGTGACGGCCCGATAGGTCATGTTCTCAGGCCCGTTGCGTCGCTTCCTTGTCGGGTTCTGAACACAACAATACCCTACGTCGCGTTCTGGCTTCTGTCCTGGTAGCCCTGTCGCAACCCTTTTCAAGCCCTGTCGTGATCTGCCCTGACCCTGTCGCGACCCTTACTGGCCTATGTCGCGTTCACAGGATTTTTGATGAAAACCCATAAAATGGAGCTATATTGAATACTTTAAAATACATATTCACGACTTCCTTTCTATGATTTCTCTTACACATGCACACACTGAACCATCCATATATGGCTGAAATCTGGCAGAAAATATCTCATAATATATCTGGTAATTTATTGCAATAAGTATATTAATTTCCCTATTTTAAAGGACTTGTATTCGTTTCTTACGTTGTTTATATACCGATATCGACGCTCTACTGTTCTAGAATTCCTCTAGAACGTCGAGCACCTGTTTTTATATACACACTTTACTTGGCTTGTGGTGAACTCTATGTCGGATATTCCTTTCACCGGACTAGTGAACCATTGCACAAGGCCTCCGTAAGTCTCCTCTGATCATGGATTCTCATATAGTCGACAAGCCGGTTGTACCCTAACGACCATTACACCTGTAGGGATCGATATGATCCAAACGGCTATTAGAAGTTCGCTCTTACCTTGAATCACGTCGGACCTCTAGACTTATGCATAACATGGCCAGCGGGAAGATCGTGAATTCCACCTGACTGCCAATACAACGTGCGCGTGTTGTGCAACCGTTACTATCGCCTGTTTACTCGTTGTTTTACGTGATGTACCCTTAGCTCTCATCTATACTCTACTCTCTCATCTATTCACGTTCTCTCTACTATCTCGTCTATTCATCTAGTGCTCTAACTATTCTTGGTACTCTATTTGGCCATTGGCTGATTGTCTAAAGATACAAACAACCCATGCCTGGCAATATATAAAGGGCCCGATCTGGTCCTGGGATGTGCGCCCGAAAGTGCTAGTGCCCATGGGAGTTAAATGATCAGGTGTTTGGCATTACACTCAAGTGCTATCTATCTCGACTATCTATATGACAATCAAAACACAAAACGTGCTATACTCTCTCGATGTCTAGAATGACAAACAAGTGCTATACTCGTCGTGCTATTATTATACTTGTGCTAGTTGTGCTATGGTCATCTTGCTATTCGTGCTATACTCGATACTTGTGCTATTTGAAGGGTTACGCGGAATAACACGATATGGTAATCTAGAAGGGGGGGGTTGAATAGATTACGGCAAATTCTAACTACTGGTGGATTCTTTTCGGTGCTACAGCAATCTTAATGAAAACTTGATTAGAATTGATTAAGATTAAGAAAGCTTGAGTTGATATATAGAGAACAGGGTATCAAACGTGCGTATGAACACCGTGCATACCAATCATCTATCGCAAAACGTGAACAAACCACAGAACACGATGATTTAAGGTGGTTCGGAGTACACAACTCGTGTATCCTACACCACCGTCCACACACACACGCAGAAACGACTGCTTATGAGCGAGTTCAACACCACAACTCAACACACACACCGTTGTCTGATGAAACACGATCAGAACAACCACAAATTCGTGAATCAAGCACAAGGATGCTCGAAACACAACCACACACACACACGATGGAATGGAAATTAGAATGGAAGAATTAGGAATTGAGGAACAAATCCATTTGGAATTCTTCTCGTGGATCGTCCAAACGCTCTTCAAACTTCGATTGGATGTAGATTGATCGATGTAGAAGGTTGAATTGATGACGATCCGGCTTCAACTTCGCATGGATGGCGATTCCACAACGATCTGGGCAGAAAGTTGAAGCAGAGCAGCAATTTGGGGCTTTTCCTCTTGGTCCCTTGGAGGCTCTTGGATGGAGGCTGCTCTCTGCGAATTTGGCTCCAAAAGGATGCTTATATAGTGTTAGGTAAAGGTGGGGTCGTGGAGGAAGGAAACACCCAAGTGGGGCCGGATTGGAAACTCAAAATCTCATGTTTCCGTCATCTGTCAACAGGTGCACTTGCATCTGTCGACAGGCAGACTCAGGCTGAGAACTTGGTTTCAGAACATCTGGATTTCTGAGTGTATCTGTCGACAGGCAATTTGCATCTGTCGACAGGTACACTCAGGAATAGAACACCTGAGTTCTGTCCTGGGTTGACTGTGTGAATCTGTCGACAGGTTCATTGCATCTGTCGACAGATACACTTAGAGATGCAAACCTGAGTTCTGTCTTGGAATGACTGTATGAATCTGTCGACAGATACACCTCTTGAACAGTTTTTTGTGATATTTGCTCATCTCTCAATGCTCCATCTTTCATGCTTGTGCACCTACATGCAAATACATTGTTAGTGATATACATTGTATGATTTGGCAATGTTTAACTCAATCACTTTCATGGTGTTTTTCATGTTAGTTAGCACATCAATTTTGCATTAAATCAAAGTTCAAGGATATTAATGTGATCATCAAAAACATGATATATGGAAACCCAACACTATTTTTGGAAACTATACTCGTCTCGTGCTATTGTGCTATCCTGTTACCTGTTGTGCTATCTCTTGCTATATTTTGACTCTCTTGTACCTGCTATCTTAGATACTCTGCCATTAAATGCGTTAATTATTTAAAGCCTGCTTGAGCCTGAGATTTAAGTCCTACTGGGCGTTATCGCTCACCCTACGTTATTTGATGTTGTGTTCTCAGGTGAGACCGAGGATGACACATACACTCACGAGGAAGGGGATGACCAAGAGTGAAGCCAGGAGTACCCCCGATCATTATGTTATCTTAGAATTGTAGTTAGTTATTTCCTTTTATTGCAATGTAATTGGGCCCTATAGAATGCTCTAATATTAGTGGTTGTAACTAGACATTTGGAAAGTTAGTAATGAGAAAGATTTGCTTTAGTATTATTCAATGTGCAATGGTTTGATGTCTAGTATTCGCTTTATACCTTTTTCTTGCAACTGCCTTCGCGCTCCGATATTCTGCGTCGGGGCGTGACATGTAAGGCCCTAAATTTCTATGCATTTTATAACTATTTTAATGCTTTGATGTTCTGCCCGAAATCTCTTCTTAACGTCAACATCACTTGACGTTAAGGGCTAGTTAATGGGAACACTTGTGTCGTTTACCTTGTCGCCAGAAGAAATAGACGTCAACATCAATTGACGCCTATTTTTGGTTGATGGCAGCTATGTGGTTGTTTACTTCTCCGACTGTGTTTGGGATTCTAGATCTAAAATTGTCCCATTTTCTCCAGAGTCTGGTTAGGAAACCTCCCCCCCAACAGTCAAGACTCTTATGACCTAGGATACCCCTGACTCTATTACCTCTTTAACCAAGACATCTCAGTTAGGAAAGGACTTTGGTTCAGAAGATAGGTTTTCTAGGTTTCGGGGAGAGAATAGAGAACTTGTGAGGGTTGATCCGGCGATCTGGAGGCTTCATCGGCGATCAACTGCACAAGCGTGGAAGTCGAATCAAAGCTTGGAACATCACCTCTCTGGCTTGGCCGAGGAGGGCTTCATCGCCAAAATTCGATCTTCAGGGGTTTTTGGAGAGGCATGTAACTTAGGGGTTTCGTCCCTAGACCTATCACCTTGAGTTTAGGTATTTTTCCAGATTTTTAGTTCGTGTCGTGGACCCCCAAATTCTGTGATTTTTTGTATTCGGTCTGCAGTTTCTGCACATAGGAGGTTGACAACAACCTTATTGCTGCCAAGTTCCTGAGTTAATGGCAATCGATTGTGTCGTTAACCCACTCTAACGGCAAGCCCCTTGCCGCCAAGTTCATCTAGTTTTACTAAACAGTAATTTTAATCTATGTGGTGTGATTTTTTGTGGATTTGTGGATGTTTACATATGCTATAAATTTCTGGTTGGTCAGGTATGTTTATTAGATCAAACCATGAATTCCTGTTAAAATTCTGATCATAATTGTGAATTATAGACTTTTTGTTAAAGGGAATTATGCATGTTTTGATAGATCTAAATTCGGAATAAATAGATATGATGTATGAATTGTTACAGGAAATTTCCATGAACATAGGGTTACTCTATACATGATCTTAAGACTGTTAGATCTGACTGTTCACTATTTATCATGTCTAATTGAATTATCTTATCAAATTGCATGAGATCTCTATTAAATGTAAATAATAGATATACTATCATAAAAATTTGAGAAATTAACCATATGATATATTTCATGCGTAGAAATTATGGTTAAAATTTGAGTCTATTCTAACATCTATAGGTATTGTTTGTAATTGTAAAGGTATTAAAAAAGCATATTAAGCAATTAATCAAGAAACGTATTTGCTATGATTAGTATCATGTTTAGGTAATGTTAAGCATATTTTCATACTATTAGATAGCCATGATAAGTTCTGTAACCTGAAGGATATGTGTTTTGAATTGTCTGCATGTGAATGGACCAATAGTGCATGTAAAATGATGTTACTCATGTGATTAATCGAGATAATGTGATTAAATGAAATTTGTGCCGAAATTGACACTGCTACCATAGAAGGCTGTGGAGCCGTACTGTAGAACAATCTCTAAGGGGAGGCTCAATGTGTATGTGATATCCTGTGGGCATCAAGATGAAATCCTGGAGGTGGACAAGTACCACAGGTTGGGGTGGAGATGCTTCTCCCAGTTCTGTGCAGTTACCAAGATTCGTCACTATAATGCCTAGGTGATGGGTATGTGTTATGTGATATGTGTGTCCTTCTTTATGATGGTTCAGACTATGTGTCACGGCAAAAATAATGTGTAAAGATGTGAAGTATGTGTAATGTGCCAAGTGATCATGTGAAAGTGGTGTGCAAATGTGTTACAATGTGGAATAATGTGAATCATGTATTATGTTTTAATTATGTTAAAACAGTAAGGAAAATGTGTGCTTATGTGATATAAAAGTATGTGAAAAGAGATATATATCATACTAGGTTTGCTAGTAAGCATGTGTTTAGTTCCATGATCAAGTTGCTTGAAAATATACTGTGAATGAGTTGTAATTGATATCATGATTTAAGCTAAGACCATGTGTAGATAGCATGTTATAGGTTATTCATTTGTACTTGTTTGTTATGACATGAACTATGTGGTAAATTTTCTCTTTTTGTTAAATTGAGTAGCATGAATGTGATATGTGTAAGGATGTGTCAATAGGTTACTTGCTGAGTCTTTTGTGAAGACTTATCCTTGCTTTAACATACAGGTGAGATAGGTGTTCCTGTGATTGAGGAGGACGTAGTGAGGAGCGACTCCGAGAGAGAGGAGTAGCAGAGCTTGTGGAAGATTATTTGCTTAGCTTGTACTTTCCATTTACTAGTATGTGGACAATGATTTGTTATGGACTTGTTTAATTATGGACTTTGTTTATGTTCATTGTTGCTATATATACTGTGGAATGTGTGTAATGATGATGGTATAAGAATCTCTTTCATTTCCATACATGTCCCACTGTGACGGCGCACTTTATATCGACATGGATTGGTATAATCGTACTGGTATAAAGATGGTCGTTACAATAAGTGTTTGGATATACCAATAGGTTGCTTGCCGAGTCTTTTGTGAAGACTCATCCTTGCTTAAACATACAGGTGAGGCAAGTATCTTGAGATCGAGAGGGGATAGCGAGGAGCGACTCAGAGTGAGAGGAGTAGCTGAGATTTGGAGAGCTCTCTATATAGCTTGTACTTTTCTTTTACCTAGTACGTGAGACGATATTGTGATATGGACTTATTATTTGTGGACTTTGTATATTTATTTTGCTACTATATAGACTATGGGATGTGTGCGGTAATGATGGAATAAGAGTTACTTTCACGTCTGCTGTACTTTCTTTGTTATTTGTGTACATCTCTACCTACTGTGTTGTACTGGGTACATGTCCCAGTGTGACGACACGCTTTATATCGATGTGGATTGGGATAATTGTACCAGTATAAAAGGGGTCGTTTAAGCTATTCCTAGCATGGTCCTACACTAGTCGTTCGCCTGGTGCTAGGCACTTGTGGGCTTGTCCGTTGAGAGCTTGTTACTATTACTTGGACCCCCCATCCCCACGCACTGGTTGAGGGAGTTCTCCAGGCTGTGGGCGTGCTCGAGTTTAGGACTCTGGCAGCTAGAGGAAAATGGTGGGGACAACGGTGTAGAGTCGTTTGCAGAGCTCTCTTAGCTGAGTCTGGTATGCCGAGGTGGTTTGGTGTTCTTCCAGCGTAGATCAACTAGTCCTTCTCACTGCCTCACTCTACGTGTTTCAGTACCATTTAGAGGGGCCAGGCGTGGTATCGTAGTTCGGCCATACTACGGCAGTTGTGTGGTACTTGTTGTTCCGGATCTCACTCTGACGGGAGGTGCTAGACATGGCCTGGTGGTCGAGGGTAAGGCGCATGGCACACCTGACCGGCTGACTAGTGGTAGTTGTCCTCCGTGGCTAGTGTCTTTGTCTAGGCAGTTGTTTACTTTTTGTGTTTACAGCATTGGGGTTCATCCTAGTGTCGTGGTTTACACGGGTTTCTAGTCCCGATGTCTTTTAGACCGATGTCCGTATAGTTACTTTCCGCTTCCGCAGTTACTTTGTTTGTAGAATAGATTTACTTGCTTATTTTCAGTTATCAACATATATCTATCCTGCTTGTTAGAACCAGTGGGAGATTGGTAGTCCCTGCTCGGCTTCTTCGTGAAGATGATTCCCTTCATTACAGGTGAGACTTCACAGCAACACTTTCCGCGGTGGGCTGAGGAGACGAGGCCATAGTAGACGGCGCCTTTCATGAGTAGTCTTTCCCTTTCTTTTTGCACTTGTACTTGTTATTTGAGACTATACTAGACTCGTACTTTGTGTTGGACGCTTTTCCTTCATCTGTTAGTACATTTTTAGTACTTGTTGTCATCATTAATTCTATTACATATCTTGTTAGATTGGTCTGTTGGCCCTTCCGGGTCTTCGGGCCCATGGGCGGCGGTACCGATAGTCGAATTCTCGGTGGGAGCCGGGAATCTTGGCACTCGGCCATTACATTTAAGTATATGTAGTAATAGGTTTACTGACTTATCCCTTAATTACTATAAATAGTCATAAAAATTTTTAAACTTTACCCGAACAATTTTTATTGGTCCAAGATTCTTCCTAGATCATTAGATAATGTTATTTAAGTATAACTATTATTTTATAAAAATTTTAGATGAGTTTATACATATGCAACAATGGTGCGTACCTTTTTAACTAGTTTTAAGTTATTAAATTGACAATTTTCTAATTTCTCCATAACTTTTAATAATAAAACTGCTGGGGTTCTACACCCTTCCCCACTTAAAACAATTTCATCCCCAAATTCATATGATATGACTACTAATTTATTCTGAATATTTCTTTCGACCGTCTCCCCCACTTAAGACTGCTATGAGGAAAATAATACAAAGTTAGACTAAGCGTTTAGTGAACGTACCTTGTCCACCTTCATTGGTAGGATCTATATCCACAAGGGCTTATAATCATCCTTGGCATGGAGGTTGGTTCTTCTTCGTTGGACAATCGACGACTCGATGTTGTTGACTTCCACTTCGAAAGCATCTGTCAAATTTCTTCCAACAATTTTCAACCTGATGCCCTGCCTTTTCACAGAATTCACATACTTCTTTCCACTTCACTTCCTCTTTCACTCTTTTGCTATCTACGATATCTATTCCTCTATTGCCATTGAACGAGTAGCCCATTCTCTTTTCAATGCCTTCTTCTTTTGGATCTTTTCAAGATGTTCCATGGTGTCCTCTAATAATTGAGCTCTCAATACTATATCTGAATATAATACAATGTCTAGTGGAGCCAGCTTTCCCTAGTAGATAGGTCTCAACCCCTCTACGAATCTCCTCTCCTTCATCTTTTTTGTACTCGCCAAATGTGGTGCATACAACGCTCGTCTTTCAAATTGCGCCTCATATTCAACTACGGACATCATTTGTTGTTTTAAATCTACAATTCCTTTGCCTTCTTCTCACAAATCCTCTCAGAGAAATATTTGGTGTAACATCCCGGGTTCTGGTTGTCCTTGGTGTTGATCATGGGATCGCGATGGATCGAGGTGTCGTGTTCGGAACGCGACGAGATCCATGTCGCCTTCTGGTTCAGAAGGCGACGGCCCTATGTCGTGTTCCTATGGTCTGTGTGTGGTTGGTGTGCCACGTGTCTGCGCTCGTTTGTGTGAAGGCGACGTGCCAGTTTTCACATTCACCTGAGGCACATGCATGTGTGACACGTGGTCTGGAGGCTGTTTACCTGTCAGAAGGCCAGTTGGAATTTTTGAGAAGGCGACAAGGTGCTTGTTGCATTTTGGTAAGAACTCGACGCCCTTCTTGTCGTGACCTTAGTCTCAAGGCCTTAAGGCATACAAGCTCCTCTTTCTTCTCCTTTCTCCTTCTTTCTCCCTTCCCTTTTCCTCTCCGTGGTGGGGGACCTCCCTCTCCACCTTCTTAGTGTTTTTGGGCATGGCGAAGTTGACGGCGTGCTCGTGGCGGAGCCTTGGAGTGGCATGGAGTGAGTAGGAAGCGACCATTCTGATGTGAAGGGCCCCAATGGGTCTGGCTCTTCATTTGTAGGTAGGGATCTCTTTCTCTCTCTTACTGTCTTGAGGAGATGGAGCTTTGTTTCGAGCTACTCTCCATGTGCTCGAGTCTCTCTTGTGGTTTTGCACAAAAGAATGCTTGTCCATGGTGTTCCCTCTTGTGTAGTTTAGTTTCCATGTGGTTTGTGGTGAGGAGAGGTGGCATTGGTGCCCCTTGAGCCTTTTTTTGTTGTACTTGGTGTGTGGGATCTCTTCCTCCCCTTTCTGTGGTTGTTTTGTGGCTTCGGGAGACCGTGGGATGGCCCATTCCCGATCTTGGTCTTCTGACTGAGATCGCAACAGATTAGCTGTCGCGATAGCAGTCAAGGCGATAGGCTTCCTGTCGCATTTTGGTTGTGACAGGATAGCTATCGCGTTCTCTGTGCCTTTTCTGTTTCTGGGTTTTCAGACCTTGCAAGGGTGGTCTATGCCTAAGTTGGTTAGAAGGATGTTGCTTCCCCAACTTAGGCACATGACGGGTCTTCTATAGTGTAACATCCATGTTACCCCTTTGGGTTCAGCTGCTCTCAGTTGGAATCGCAACATGCAGAGCCGTCGCCTTCTGAAGGCGACATAGGTAGCCGTCGCATTCTGGATTGGAACGCGCCAGCCGCCCATGTCGCGACTTGGCTTTGACAGAAAACGACAGTTTTGTCATTTTGTTGTCTGGACGGTGCTTACATGTGTTGGCTTGCATGCATGATCGTGACGTATGGGTCTGTCGTGATCAGTGTCAGTTGTGCATGCACACCATGTGTCGGGTTTGACTGACAGGGCCGCAGGCGCCTTGAGATCGCGACGTACGTGGGTGGCATGTTACGGTTAGTAACGCGACGACCAGGGCCGTCGCGTTCTTAACGTCTGAGTTTAAAGGCTTCAGCCGAGAGCAGAAGCCGCATTTGCCTCTTTGCCTGTGTTCTTCTTCTTCTCCGGTGATCTTTGTGGCTTGTGTGCTCCGTGGGGAGCTTGGATAACCTTGGTAGCTTGTTTCAGTGAGTTGCATGGATTAAACATTTCATTTTGCATTCTTCTTCTTCTCCTCCTCATTCTCTGTGCTCTTCTTCTTCGTGTGGGTCCTCTCCATCAGCTCGAGGAGGAGGAGATCGAGCTCGGGTTGTTCGAGGTTCTTGGAATGTTGGAGCTCGAAGGTGGAGGGGTGCATTCCTACGAGAAGGCCCTAATAGGGTGGTTCTTAAATTGGAGGTAGGGACCCAAACCTCCACCTAGCTCTTCATGCTAGGTTCCAACCCCAATCCCAAGCCTAGAGTTCATGCTACGAGTTTTCTTGGCTCAGATGATCCATGTGTGATGTGTGCATTGTGTGGTTTGCGTGGCTTTCATGTTTTGTTGGGGGTTGGTGATAAGGGGTGCATGTGCTTGTGTGAGGTTCATGACAGTGTAGCCTTACTTCCTTGCATGTTGGGGTCTTCTTGAGGGTGGGCTGTTGTTAATTGAAGTATTTTCATCGTGTGGTGTGCTTCTCTTTCTCTCTTGTACCATGTGTGTTTTTTGGTTTGTTGGAGTTGCTATGTCTGAGCACTCAGCTGTGGTCGCGACGAGCTTCCAGTTGCGACCAGGTCACGACGTATCGTGGCGTCGCGTTACCATGAAACCCGTCGTGTCTAGCCAACGCGACAGGGTACGTGGCAACCTTCTGGGTTTCGGGGTCTTGCTGGATTGCGACTACCGTCTCCGTCGTGATGAGATCGCGACGGGGTATGTGTCGCGTCCAGAAGGCCCGGATTTGTTGTGGTTCCCATAGCCGTCAGGATGCTATCACAACGGGCTCATGGGTCGCCTTCTGATTTCTTGTCGCGACAAATAGATCTGTCGTATTCTAATCGCGATAGGCCGATACGTCGCCTCTCTGACCGAGAGCTGACTGTTTACCTGTTTGTGTTCCATTTTACCTTCCGCTGTGACTCAGTTTTCTTGGCACCTGTGTTGTTCCTAGTGCAGTGCTACTCTAGTCTCTTCGCCTAGTGCTGGCCACTTGAGGGCTTTTCTGCGAGACAGGTTGTTACCGTTACCTAGGACCCCCATCCCCGGGCGCCTGTTAGAGGGAGTTCTCTAGGCGGCGGGCATGCTCGAGTCACTGACTTGGAGTGGTAGGGGAAAACGGTGGGGACAGCAGCGTAGTGTCGTTTGTAGAGCTCTCTTAGCTGGTCTGGTTCTCTGAGGTAGTTGTGGTTCTCTTGCGGTGCGGACCAGCTAGTCCTTTCTGACTGCCTCACTCTACTGGTTCCGGAATCATTTAGAGGGGTCAGGCATGGGACCGTAGTCCGCCCAGACTACGGCAGTTGTGTTTACTTGTCCACCACATATCACTCCGATGGGAGGGGAGACCTAGACTTGTAGTCGAGGGTAAGGTGCATGGCGCTCCTGACTACTTGACTAGGGTAGTGTACTGTAGCTAGTGTGTTGTCCAGGCAGTGTCTACTGTCTGTGTTTACAGCTGGGTTTTTGTGGTGCCTCGATTTACACGGGTTTCCGATCCCGACGTGTAGCCTAGACCGACAACTGTGTAGTTACTTTCACGCTTCTGCACTTTACTCTGTTTAGTAGAATAGAATTTTACTGCTTTATTTAATTACTGCACTTAGTTCTATTCTGCTTTTGAAACTGTGGGAGATTGGTAGTCCCTACTGGGCTTCTTTGTGAAGCTCATGCCCTTCCTTTCAGGTGAGGCTTCACAGTAGCTCCCTCCGCGGAGGACTGAGGAGACGGGCCCGTAGTAGTCGGCGCCTCTAGTGGCAGTGTTTCCCCAGCTCTTGTACTTCACCCTTGGGGTATGCCCTAAGGGAGGTGTTCCTTCTCTGTATTTTTGTACTTGTACTTTGCTTACTTTGGGACTTGTACTAGACTGTTACTTAGAGTTGAGTTCCTTCTTCTACTTGTGGTGCACTTTAGTACGTTTGTTATTATTTATCTTTATTGCATATCTTGTTAGACTGATCTGTTAGCCCTTCCGGTCTCTGGGCCCGTGGGCGGCGGTCCCGACATTTGGATTCTTGGTGGGAGCCGGGGGTTCGGGCGTCGGGGTCGTTACAGTGATATCAGAGCAAGGGGTCTATCAAGACTTGTAGTGGAAATAAGTAATAACATAAAGTCCCTTAGCAAGTACAAGTAACACTGCTAAGTTGCTGGAGTTTATCTGTTAACTTCTTATTGTGCCTATTTTATAGAAGCCTCCACGCACTCGCAGGCAGGCTCGGGACGTGGTGGAGCCTCAGGAGTTCGAGTCGGACGGGTCGGGTGCAGCCGAGCACGTGCCGACTGATGCTCCACCTCAGCATTAGAGCAGCCTAGTGTTCGGCTGTCACACGGCGTTCTGCTGCAGCAGGGATAGCCGCAGCAGCAGCAGTGGTTTCCACCCCTGCCCTCGCCGGCCGTCATGGAGCAGTGGTGGAGAGCGATGTTCCAAGGTCCGTGGTAGTACCCGCAGTACCCGCCTCAGCAGCAGTACTAGCAGTACCCCCAGCACCCTCAGTACCAGCCGTACCAGTAGATGCCAGCAGTAGGTCAGTAGTTTGCAGAGGTGGTAGCAAAGGAGCAGCCCCCACCGACCCCGCAGGCAGCGCCAGTTCAGCTAGAGGTACCCCCAGTGGTACAGCAGCAGACTCTAGTAGTAGCAGCAGCACCTGAGGACCGCACAACGCTTCTGGAGAGGTTTCTTCATCTTCGACCTTCTACTTTTTATGGTGATCGTGATCCTGACAGGGCAGAGAGTTGGGTCCATAAGCTCGAGCACACCTTCGAGGACATGGATTGTGCAGAGCAGGATCAGGTCAGGTTGGCAGTATATCAGCTGAAGGGGTCAGCCCACGAGTGGTGGAGGGCAGTGAGGCAGACCAGTTTTCAGGCCAGGAGGTTGGTCTAGATCACTTGGCAGGAGTTCCTAGTGGCCTTTCATGGTGAGTTCCTCCCCGACTACACTTTCCGTGAGAGGAGGGACCAGTTCCACGAGTTGGTACAGGGAGACATGACTGTCGCGCAGTACCACCAGCGTTTCCTGTAGCTTCTTTGACACGTTCCCCACGTGGCCGCTAGTGAGCAGGCTCGCACTGAGCGGTTCATTAGCGAGCTACGCTCGGACTTGAGGTGGGCCATGGCTGGTCACCTCTGTGACACCTTGGCGGTGGCAGTGGCGAGAGCTATGGCCTTGAAGCAAGAGTGTCATTTTCAGCCACACCAGAGTGGAGGCTCAGGGAGGTCTTCTCCATACCAGCGCCCTCCGGGCAGTCGAGGGAGTGCTTCCTCTTCTTCTTCTTCGGGGACAGGTGGTGCTGGCCTGACCTCGAAGTTGAAGAAGCTGTTCTCCCGTGGTGGGGGGAAGCACCAGTACCGGCAGCAGCAGCGACGTCAGCCGGAGCAGCAGTTTGTGGAGCAGTCTGTACAGTAGGGAGCAGAGCAAGCATGGGTTGTTTCCACTATGGGCAGCTAGGTCACTACACGCGAGAGTGTCCGTTAAGGCAGCAGTAGGCACCTCAAGCACAGTACCATCCACCGCAGTCGGTGCAGTGCCAGCAGTAGCAGGGCCAGTTTCAACAGCCACAGCAGTAGGGCCAGTTTCAGCAGCCAGAGTAGCGCCAGCAGCAGTAGCCACAGTGAGGACATGGACACGGTCAGGTGATGAACATCACCAGAGAGGAGGCAGAGGCCTCTAATTTGGTCGTCGGTAAGGTTTCCATCCTTGTTAGAGCTGCTAGAGTTTTGATTGACCCGGGTGCCACACACTGTTTTGCTTCTAAGGAGTTCTTTGCTTCTTTGTGTGAGTTTGCTCTGGAGCGGGCCTGTGACCTTACAGTTGAGCTGCCGGCGGGTGACTTTGTGCGTACCCTTTGTTACTTGGAGGGTGTCACCGTCGAGGTATAGGGCCACCAGCTACCATCCAGACTGTTTGCCTTGCAGCTTCACGACATTGATGCCATTCTTGAAATGGACTGGTTGGAGGCGCACTCTGTACTGGTAGATTGTCAGCGGAAGACCGTGAGGTTCGAGATACCTAGAGCACTTGTGCTTTGCTTCCGAGGTACCCGGTCTATCTGCCGACCCTTTGTTTCTTTCTATAGAGCACGACGCCTCATCCGAGACGGTTGTGTTGCTTTTCTCTGCTTCGGTGTGTGTCTCGGACTCTGGTGAGTTGACTGTTCCAGACGTGCCACTTGTTTGTGAGTTTGCAGACGTGTTTCTAGAGGATCTACCTGGCTTGCCGCCTGAGCTGGAGGTAGATTTCTCCATTGAGTTGCTTCCAGGGACGATGCCTGCTTCCAAGGCACCGTACCGGATGGCGTCGGCGGAGCTGTGGGAGTTGAAGTGCCAACTAGAGGAGTTGCTTGCGTTGGGCTTTATTCGTCCTAGCCGTTCACCGTGGGGAGCGCCTGTTCTGTTTGTGAGGAAGAAGTATGGCAGCCTTAGGATGTGCATTGATTATCGGCAGCTGAATCACGTAACCGTTAAGAACAAGTATCCTTTGCCCAGGATCGATGACTTGTTCGACCAGTTGCAGTCAGCTTCAATGTTCTCGAAGATCGACTTGAGGTCATATTACTACCAGTTGCAGATCCGCAAGTCCGACATCGCTAGATCAGCTTTTCCTACCCTCTACGGCCACTTCGAGTTTGTCGTGATGCCTTTTGGGCTCACGAATTCACCTACAGCGTTCATGGAGCTGATGCATGGTGTTTTCTGTGAGTACCTAGACCGGTTCGGGTGGTGTTCGTCGACGACATACTGTTCTACTCAGTGATGGTAGAGGAGCACGAGGTCCACTTGAGGCTGGTTTTACAGGCTTTGAGGAGTCACCAACTTTACGCCAAATTCAGCAAGTGTGATTTTGGCTATAGGAGGTGCACTTCCTGGGGCACGTGGTTTTTTCGTGCAGGTGTGGCGGTTGATCCTGCCAAGGTTGAGGTCGTGGTTTCTTAGGGCCAGCCCACTACAGTTGCAGAGGTTTGCAGTTTTCTGGGGCTGGCAGGCTACTATAGTAGGTTCGTGCAGGAATTCGCCAGAGTTGTAGAGCCTTTGACCCAGTTGACCAGGCGGGAGACCCGGTTTGTGTGGACAGTAGAGTGCGAGCAGAGTTTTCAGGAGCTGAAGAGCCGGCTGACTTCAGCTCTGATCCTTGTTGTTCCTTCAGGCACTGGCGGCTTTGTTGTCTTCACAGACGCGTCGGGGACTGGTTTGGGTGCTGTGCTGATGCAGCATGGTCGAGTAGTTGCTTATGCTTCTCGTCAGCTGAAGAAGCATGAGCAGCACAACCTGACACACGACTTGGAGCTTGCAGTGGTCGTGTTTTCCTTGAGGTTGTGGAGGCACTACTTGTACGGTGAGGTGTTCGAGGTCTTCACAGATCACCGCAGCTTACAGTATGTCTTCACTCAGAGAGATCTCAACCTCAGGCAGCGTAGGTGGCTCAAGTACTTGAAGGACTACGACTTTACCCTTTCCTATCACCCGGAAAGGCTAATGTCGTAGCAGACACTTTGAGTAGGAGAGCCCACTTGAGTTCTTTGGGTTAGACACTGAAGGCTTCTGGAGGACGCTACTCAGGGTTTTGTTACACCATTGGGTCTCTAGGAGAGGGCAGTGTTGACTAGCATGATTGCTCGCCCAGAGATTTACAAGCAGGTACTTGAGGCGCAGAGTGCAGACGCAGACTTAGTAGACGTGTTGTTTGCCTGAGGTGGTGCTTGATGAGGACAGCGACGTTCGGTTCAAGGATAGACTCTACGTTCCAGAGGATGTCAGAGAGGAGGTACTTGCAGAGGCACACCATTCGTAATACTCTGTTCATCCGGCTCCACCAAGATGTACCACGACTTGAGGACGCTCTTTTGGTGGTCGGGGATGAAGAGAGATATCGCTGAGTTTGTTTCGCGCTGCCTTACCTGTCAGCAAGTGAAGGCAGAGCACTAGCATCCTGTGGGGTTGCAGTCGCTTCCCATTCCTGTATGGAAGTGGGAGCACATCACCATGGACTTTGTTTCAGGCTTACCTCGCACTTCTCAGAGGCACGACAGTGTTTGGGTCATCGTCGACAGGCTAACAAAGACCGCTCGTTCCCTACCTGTCAGAGCCATTGTTGGTAGATAGACTGGCTCGGTTGTTTGTGGACAGAGTGGTACCCTTGCAAGGAACCCCGGTCTCTATTGTCTCAGATAGAGATCCGAGGTTCACTTCTCATTTCTGGCACAGCTTCTAGCGGGCACTTGGCACAGAGTTGAGGCTGAGTTTGGCTTACCACCCACAGACAGAAGACAGTCAGAGAGGACCATACAGACCCTCGAGGACTTGTTGAGAGCATGCTGCCTAGATTGGGGTGGCACGTGGGAGTCGCACCTTCCCATGGTGGAGTTTTCATATAATAACAGCTTTCACTCCAGCATCGGGATGGCGCCCTACGAGGCTCTGTATGGTCGGCCGTGCAGGACACCATTGCAGTGGCACGAGGTTGGCGAGAGGCAGTTGCTGGGCCTAGAGTTGGTGCAACAGTGTGCAGACACCGTGAAGCTGATCAGGAAAAGGTTGCACACAGTGCAGAGCAGGCAAAAGAGCTACGTCGACGTTCGCATGAGGCCGCTTGAGTTCGAGGTCGGCGACAGTGTGTTTCTTCAGATCTCGCCCACCAAGGGCATTCTCAAGTTTGGGAAGAGGGGCAAGCTCAGCCCGAGGTTTGTTGGCCCCTTTCCCATCCTGGAGCAAGTGGGTGAGGTCGCTTACCGGTTAGCTCTTCCATCAGAGTTGGCAAGTGTCCATGACATCTTTCACGTGTCGCAGCTGAGGAAGTACATGACAGATCCTTCGCATGTACTCGACTACTCGCAGTTAGAGGTGGCTCCAGACTTGTCCGTGCTGGAGTACCCAGTTAGCGTGGTGGACCGCAGGGTGCAGTAGCTTCGCAGGAGGCAGATTCCGCTTGTCAAGGTGATTTGGAGCACTGCTCTAGTGGCAAGGCCATGTGGGAGCGTGAGGACGAGATGTGGGAGCAGTTTCCTTACTTGTTCGAGTGACAGGTACTTCGTTTACTCTTCATTCCCCTAGTTTTCGCCCTTAATTTCGAGGATGAAATTGTTTTTTTGTTGGTTAGATTGTAACATCCCTATTACCCATTTGGGTCAGCTGCTCTCGGTTGGGATCACGACATGCAGGGTCGTCGCCTTCTGAAGGCGACGTAGGTAGCCATCGCGTTCTGGATTGGAACGCACCGGCTGCCCATGTCGCAACTTGGCTCTGATAAAATGACAGTTTGTCGTTTTGTTGTCTAGACGGTGCTTACACGTGTTGGCTTGCATGCATGATCGGGACATATCGGTCCGTCGCGATCAGGCGTCAGTTATGCATGCACACCACGTGTCGGGTTTGACTGACAGGGCCGCAGGCGCCTTAAGACTGCGACGTACGTGGTGGCACGTTACGGTTAGTAACGCGACGACCAGGGCCGTCGCATTCTTAACATCTGAGTTTAAAGGCTTTATCCAAGAGCAGAAGCCCCATTTGCCTCTTTGCCTGTGTTCTTCTTCTTCTCCGGTGATCTTTGTGGCTTGTGTGCTCCGTGGGGAGCTTGGATAACCTTGGTAGCTTGTTTTGGTGAGTTGCATGGATTAAACTTTTCATGTTGCATTCTTCTTCTTCTCCTCCTCATTCTATGTGCTCTTATTCTTTGTGTAGGTCCTCTCCATCGGCTCAAGGAGGAGGAGATCGAGCTTGGGTTGTTCGAGGTTCTTGGAGCGTTGGAGCTCGGAGGTGGAGGAGTGCATTCCTACGAGAAGGCCCTAATAGGGTGGTTCTTAAATTGGTGGTAGGGACCCAAACCTCCACCTAGCTCTTCATGATAGGTTCCAACCCCAATCCCAAGCCTAGACTTCATGCTAGGAGTTATCTTGGCTCAAATGATCCATGTGTGATGTGTGCATGGTGTGGCTTGCATGGCTTTCATGTTTGGTTGGGGGTTGGTGATAAGGGGTGCATGTGCTTGTGTGAGGTTCATGAGAGTGCAGCCTTTCTTCTTGCATGCTTGGGGTCTTCTTGAGGGTGGGTTGATGTTATTGAAGTATTTTCCATCGTGTGGCATGCTTCTCTTTCCCTCTTGTACCATGCAGTGTTTTTGGGTTGTTGGAGTTGCTCTGTCTGAGCACTCGGCTGTGGTCGCGACGGGCTTCCCAGTTGCGACCAGGTCAACGACGTATCGTGCATCGCATTACCATGAAACCCGTCACGTCTAGCCAACGTGATGTGGTATGTGGCAGCCTTCTGGGTTTCGGGTCTTTCTGGTTGTGACTATCGTTTCTGTAGCGATGAGATCGCGACGGGGTACGCGTCACGTCCAGAAGGCCTGGATTTGTTGTGGCGCCCATAGCCGTCAGGATGCTATCGCAATGAGCTCAAGGTCCCACCTTCTGATTTCTTGTCACGACAAACAGACCTGTCACGTTCTAGTCGCGACAGGCCGATACGTCGCCTCTCTGATCGAGAGCTGACTGTCGACCTGTTTGTGTTCCGTTTTAGCTTCCGCTGCGACTCAGTTTTCTTGGCACCTGTGCTATTCCTAGTGCAATGCTACTCTAGTCTCTTCGCTTGGTGCTGGGCACTTGAGGGCTTGTCTGTGAGACAGGTTGTTACCGTTACCTAGGACCTCCATCCCCAGGCGCCTGTTAGAGGGAGTTCTCCAGGCGGCGAACATGCTCGAGTCACTGACTCGAAGCGGTAGGGGAAAATGGTGGGGACAGTAGCGTAGTGTCATTTGTAGAGCTCTCTAGCTAGTCTGGTTCTCTGAGGTAGTGGTGGTGCTCTTGCGGTGCGGACCAACTAGTCCTTTCTCACTGCCTCACTCTACGTCATTTCGGAACCATTTAGAGGGGTCAGGCATGGGACCGTAGTCCGCCCAGACTACGATAGTTGTGTTTACTTGTCCACCACATCTCACTCCGACGGGAGGGGAGACCTGGACTTGTAGTCGAGGGTATGGTGCGTGGCGCTCCTGACTGCTTGACTAGGGTAAAGTACTGTAGCTAGTGTGTTTGTCCAGAAAGTGTCTACTATCTGTGTTTACAGTTGGGTTTTTTTGGTGCCTCGATTTACACGGGTTTCCGATCCCGACGTGTAGCCTAGACCGACGACCATGTAGTTACTTTCATGCTTCCGCACTTTACTCTGTTTAGTAGAATAGAATTTTACTACTTTATTTAATTACTGCACTTAGTTCTATTCTGCTGTTAGAACCAGTGGGAGATTGGTAGTCCCTACTGGGATTCTTTGTGAAGCTCATGCCCTTCCTTTTAGGTGAGGCTTCATAGTAGCTCCCTCTGCGGCGGACTGAGGATACTGGCCCGCAATAGTCGGCGTATCTAGTGGTAGTCTTTCCCCAGCTCTTGTACTTCACCCTCGGGGTATGCCCCTAAGGGACGTGTTCCTTCCCTATATTTCTGTACTTGTACTTTGCTTACTTTGGGACTTGTACTAGACTGTTACTAGTGTTGAGTTCCTTCTTCTACTTGTGGTGCACTTTAGTATGTTTGTTATTATTTATCTCTATTGCATATCTTGTTAGACCGATCCGTAAGCCCTTCCGGGTCTCTGGGCCCATGGGCGGCGGTCCCGACATTCGGATTCTTTGTGGGAGCTGGGGGTCTGGACGTCGGGGTCGTTACATGTAGTGTTGCCCTTGTTGGGTTGTAGGTGTGAGCCTTGCGGTGGTTCTTCCCCAAGGGCTCTATCTTCAGATGATGAACACGATGCGTGATACTTCGCATTCATCATTTGAAGGCGACACCCTGGCTGTCGCGTTTCGGTCGCGATAGGTTCTGGGTGCTTTCTGGTTCTGGTTGCGACGATTTTCTTGTTGCCTTCTGGGTCGCGACAGTTTTCGTGTCGCCTTCAAACCCTGTTTGCTTCTGGTTCCCTAGTTTTCCTAGGGTTCGGCCATCTAATGCTGAATGCAACGGATAGATATGTCTCGTTCTCATCAGAAGGTGATGTTTGGTTGTCGTGACCTGGTTGTGACGAGTGTGTTGTTTCCTTCTTTTTCTAAAGGTGACACACCTATGGTCGCGTTCTTTCTGCCGAGCTTCTGGTTGAGTTGTGTGTGCCTTTGTTGACCGACGGCCCTCCTGGGGGGTTTCGAGAGGGGTGCCGTGCGTGCCTGTGCCTGCTAGGCTTGTCTCGATTACAAGCCAGCTGTGTCATTTCCTTGTGTGGTTGCCCCGCCTGTTCTCATTCGTCTAGTGCTCGTCACTTGAGGGCTTGTCTGTTTAGTGGTTCCTACTGTTAACTGGACGCCCCATCCCCGCGCATTCGTGAGGGAGTTCTCGGTGATGGGAGTGCTCGAGTTACAGACTCTAGAGCTAAGGGAAAATGGTAGGGACAACATTGACGAGTTGTTCATAGAGCTCTCTTGACTGGGGCGGGACGCTGAGGTTGTTGCAGTACTATTCTTCCGACGCAGTCCCGTTAGTCTAGTTTCTCACTGCCTTGCTCTGCGTTGATTCCGGAGCTGCATAGAGGAGTTAGGCGTGGGGCTCCAGCTCGACCGGGCTGCGGTGGTTCGTGTGTGGTTCATTGTTCTTGAGGTGGCTTGCTAGCCTCACTCTTCGGGGAGGTAGTAGGCAGGAGCTGGCTGGCGAGCAGAGGACTGGCCGGTGTGTCCTTTTCATTGCTACCAATGGCGGTGGCTTGGTTGTTGTGTTGTTGTGACGTTGTGTTCCCTGTCGTGTTTATAAGAGTGATTCGTTGTCTAATTTCCATGGGCATCCTTGGTCTGGCCTTGTTGGCCTATGCTTTTGGTGGTTTTCGCGTTGCATGTTCTCTCGGTGTGCCTTGTGTAGGCCTCGACCGTTGTTCTGTAGTTCGTTACTTGGTGCCCGTCCATGGTGGCACTAGAGTGTGTGGTTGCCTGACCTCGTGATGTGTCCGGGGTCAGCGGTGCTTCTACTTGTTGGCCCTCGACCTTGTGGTGGTCTGCGGTGGCCATGCTTGTGGTGAGACGTCCTTGTCACATGGTTGCTCGGCGCCATTCGTGGTGGCACCTATCTGTGTGTCTTCCTAATCTCGTGGAGGTCTGGGATGGCTTTGCTCGTGTGGTGAGACTGTGGTCTCACGTGGTTGCTCTGGTGATCCATGAGCTCTTGTCTCAGCATTTGTGTATAGAGGGTTGCTTCCTCATCATGTCCGACTCCATGGTTCTGTGGGAGGCATGTGTGGCCCGACCCTGGTTGTTGGTCATGGCGTTACTCTACTTTCTGCTATTAGTAGTCGCTAGTTTAGTAGTTTTCTTTAGTTAATGCTTTCTAGGGTAGTTGCTTCTGCATTATTTGGAGTTCCTGCGGCTCTGGCTAGTAAGGGACTAGTTATCCCTACTGGGCCTTGTTCGCGAGGCTCACCTGCCTACTTTCTTCGAGTAGAGACTTGCTATCGCAAGAGTTCATTGCCAGACGGTTGTGGTGGCGGTTTGTTATGCCATGCGTTGCCAGTAGTGTGAGTTTGTGAGCGTGAGAGCTCTTGTACTAGTGTGAGTTGAGAGTTGCCTTTTTACAAGTCCTCGGATTATGACCCTTAAGGACTGCACTTTTATTTTCTGTACATGTGCTTTTATTTGGGACATGTTGTACATGTTCTTTATTAATGTACGAACTTCCTTGCTATAGTTACTTGAATTCATTGCTTATCTCACTGAACTAAATTCTAACCCTTCTGGGATTTCTGATCCGTTGGTGGCAGCACGACCTTCGGGATCCCTGGCGGGGATCCAAGAGGTCGGGTCGTTATAGTGGTATCAAAGCTTAGGGGTCTGATGAGATTGGTAATGAGTTAATACTATGGTTGTCCCAAAGAAAGGTACTAGTACGTTGTTGGTCCGTCCATGTTTGTTAGCTTGGGTCGTGAGTGTTTCGTTATGTATTGTAGGTGCGTAGCTTTCCAGCTAGGTCCTCATGTGAGTTGTGGGAAAGTTGCTACTGTTCCTGAGTGTGCGTGCAATGAGCGTGGTCATCTAGTTCACTCGTGCTACAGTTGGGTTCGTCGTCAGCCTATGCGTCCGTGTGGGTGTGTCGCAAAGGCTGAGGGAGCCAATGTGTGGTGTGGCCATCACTGGTGTAGGGTTGTTGTCTATGGAACCGGTCGAAGGTGTCCCAACCTTGTTGACTGTCCCCTTGTTCTTGGGGTGTGTGCTGTGTTGGTTGTGTGTGGCCTCTCGTGCCTGTGCACCATTGGGCACTGTGCTCTGTTTAATCAACGTAGTTGCTAGAACTAAGCAAATGCTTTGTGTGCTGTGTTGCATCATTGGTTGAGTGCTGCGACACTTGTCTGTGGTTGTTGTCGGCCTAGTGCTGGCTGGTTGTGAGTTTTGGCGAGGTGTTCCTAGAGCTCCTCTTTGTGTGTTGTGGTGGAGGTGAGGTTCTCCCAGAACTGCTTTGTGCCCACACTTGTTGTTGTGGGCCCACCCCTGTGGTTCGAGGTGTATTGCTTTGTTGCCTTGGGTTCTGGTGAGGTTTCCCAGAACTATTCTTTGTTGTCTTGGTAAAGGCTCTTCCTGAGACTTTTTTGTGCTCGTTATTGTCTTCCACTGTGTTATCTCTTTGGTTGAGGTTAGTTGCTTGTTTGGTTGTGCTGCACTATCACTCTATTGTGTTGTGCAGTTTATTGGTTGGACTGTTGCGTGCAGTCTGCTTGTCTGCCTTTGGTCAAGGTCAGGGACCTTGACCATGTGTGTGGCCCTGTGTTTGGCCAGTTCGCCGCGTTCTCTTGGATGTGCCGGCGGGACAGCATGTGTGTCCCTATGGTTTCTCAATTTTTCGATTGTTCCTCCATGCCAACGTGCTCCAGTAAACAGCTGGTTGGCGAGATCGTGGGTGTTCGGCTTGTTGTGCCTCTTGCGTGGGTGCTAGCCTTGTACTGCGATTTCCCTTTTTCGTGTGTGGAGGGAGCCTGTTGCGTGCCTTCCTCCTCTATTTTCGTGGGCTGCTCATGTCACGACCCCAATTTAGTAGCGGAGTTAATCGTGAGCGCAACTAATAAGCAAGCATTCAGAAGCCATAAGCAAATGACTAATATCATTAGGGCCCATAATTCAATAATCAAACTCTTTTATTCATCATCAACAATTATTACAATCTCCAATGTCAAAAAGAACAACTCTCTAGTCTCATCTATCTCTCAAAGAAAGACAAGATTACAAATGATGACCAATTTCTCACTAACTAAATAATCACTCTCTATGGGGTATGTCACGCTTGGTGCACAAGTCCCATCATCAAATGTACTCCCCATCATCACTACCTGAAATGATAGAAGCCAGGTATGAGCAACTAGCCCAGTAGGATTTACATCTCGATGTGCGGGCAATGATATAAGTGATTAACGCTTTAAGAACAAGGCAAGCATGAGTAATCACTTAAATGATAAGCACGAAAAATCAATGACAAAGTGCTATCAGGATATCATGCAGACAAGAACATATCGAGACAATGGAATTTAGACTATCAAGGTATAAAGTGCTTTTCACGAGATGAGCAAGTACTTTACTTCATTCAAGCAATAATAGGTAACAATAATAGAACAGTAGCAGTGCAATAGCACAGTACGACAGTAGCCGTGCAATACAAGACAGTAGTTGTTACGCCCCGACATCTAGTAGCGGAATAAATATCAGGAGGCGTGATCAATACAAGCATAAGTATCACAGTTGAGTAATTCAGAGTAACAACTAAATATCACAACACACTTGAGACAATAATATTGTCAACAAAAGTACTCATTTCATTTCCATTCAACTAATTAAAAACCTTACATCAAAAGAACCTCCATTATTGAAATAAAACTCTATGAAAATGTTTCACAATTACATGAACTACTCAAATATCTAATCCTAATCTTTCAACTCCTCGTATGACGGGTGCTCTTCACTCATGTCCTGCCCCATCGGAGTCCACTGGATCCTCATAACTACCTGAAAAGGACAACATGATAGGGTGAGCGAACTAGCTCAGTAGGATTTACATCTCAATGTGCGGGCACTAATATACATGATTAACATTTTAAATAGGCAGGATATGAATATGAACATGATGACTTATGCATGCATTTCTAACAAGTCGAATGGCAGAATAGACAGATATCATAATGAAACAAATACTGAATTTTATATACATTGGACGGGTAGTTCAAGAATAATATCATATCACAAGGATTGGCCATATTCCCTGATACCACATATTCACATGATCAGACATATCATATCATATCAAACGAAGGCACATTCACACAAATCTCGCACACATATCAGTGTCATGCCAAGCACCACAAGTCCATACTCCCACGGTTATAAGTATGTTGGGGCGCTCCTCCCCAGGACCAGACAGGGCCCCTATTGCACAGGCATTAGTAAAATGGACCAAAGTCCCACGTTGTGCCGATCAAACATATACACATTATGGCCACAGAATTTCAATAACAAGCTCATTGTAATCAGGTCATGATCATTCATAGAGTCAAGATATGACAAGAGCTCGAGAGATCAATTGGATAGCATAACAGCGTATCTTATGTTTCATAGTTCTTTAATGTCTTGACAAGAGGATGACAGATCATACGTGGTACAAGTGCTCTCTATCTCCAGGGTACTTCATGGTATAACCAGCTCGGTCTCTATGAGGGAATCCATAGAGTACAGAGACTTACGAAGGTCTTAGGGAAAAGATCGCTAGTCTTCCAATACAGAATGACCGGCATAGAGCTCCCAATTCCCCAATAGGGGTGTGCCTAATCATGCAAACATGTGAGTGACGTGTCATGAAACTTTCCTAATCATGTATGCAATGAACAAATTATGGAAATGTCGGAAAGCATATAAATAAGGAAAGCCCATACGCAATAAACAAGTAACATAATATAAAGTTCTTAAACTAGACAAGTCCACTCTAACATGTAATCTCCACAAATTCATATCATATCTTATCATGACAATTTAACATTAAGCTAGATCACAAGATAATAATCAAATGAACATAGTATTATTCACATTAGAATCATAATCAAGTCATTATAGCTTTCAAATAGGTTGATTACTTTTAGGTCATTAAACAAACTACATAATGCATCTTAAAAAACATACCATGCAAGACTCACGTTTAACACTGTAAAAATAGGTCTCGGGTAGGCCTTGGAATACGCATCAGACACAGTCGATGCATTTAACAACACTGTGTACGGTCGAAATAGGCCTAACATGTGAAAACACAAATTGCGACGGCCGATGTGGTCGCGACGGGATACCCCGTCGCGTTCATGGAATTCGTTTAAAATCAAAATATAAAAATTGCCAAAATCCTTGGGTGGGAAAACTTGTTGAATCGCGACGAGAGTTCACGTCGGGAATCAGACAGGCGCAGAAAACCATGCAGTGCATAGTTCCGTGCAGGCGGTTGACCGGTCAGACAGGAAATCGCGACGGAGTGCCCGGTAGCCTTTTAGTGAACTGCAACGGTTAGGACCGACGCCTGCCAAGCGATGGAATCGCGTCGCCTGGACCGGTCGCGATTCAAACCTCAACCCGAAAATGCAGGAAAACACTACAACCTTCATGGCTAGCCTATAACTTGAAATCTAATGACATTTAGACAAAACTCTCAACACGAAAAATGACAAGAACAATAGTAGAAGAAGTTTGATGTCTGGGTTTGATCTAGTTCTATCTCAGTTTGCGTGAAACATGTGAAGAATGCAAAAAGACCTAAACATGCGCGACTTAGGAAAAACACTTATAACTCGACGGATACACCATGAAAATAGGGCAAATCACTTGCATATGAAACTATACATGCAGCACTACAAGAGGTATAGGTTTCATTAGTTTCGGCTCGAGATTGCCTACCTTTTGATGGATCAAAGAGATGTAATAGCCCAAGTCGATGCAGAGCATGGTTGAGAAGAAGCTCGTTTTCCCCAACCGTTCTCCTCTCCTCCTGCGCCCTAGCCTGCTCCTCATGACCCCAACTCAATGCCAAACTTACCCTAACATTTTTTGATGATCTCTTATAGTTCTAGGGTTTAATCCCATGTCCTAATGGTGCTAGGAAAGGTGGTTGCGAAATCTGCTTGGCACCTTCCAAAATTTGGGATTTCTCCTCCCAATTGAAGTAGCTACCCATAGGAAGGTCCTTAGCATGGTTAGCCATGATTTGCTTACTATGCTTGGCTATCATTAGTTTAAACCCTAATTTGCCCTTCCCAATTACCACATAATTATAGGTACGAATTTTTGGGTATTTTCTTGCTCCACATTTTATTCTTGGGCCAAAAGTGATCCCTTGGCCCAATTCTGATAATGGGTCATTAATACATGATGTTGTAAGTCTCTCCAATATGTTTATTTAATTTATCATCGTTTTATATTTCTGCGTTAACGGTTTTCCGATTTAGTTTTCTAAT
>JACBKR010003501.1:0-28847 GCA_014218235.1 Colocasia esculenta
TGAAATGAAGACAGTGGTTCTTTTCTTCCGCTACTCTGTATCTATATTGTGTGTATCTCAATCATGTGGTAGCGTTTGGGTAAATACCCCACTGTGATAACGTTTACTATACCGACGTGGGTTGGTATAACAGTACCGGTATAATGAGGGGTCAGGATTGGTATCAGAGCAACCGATTGAGATTATACATAAATATACATGAATCATCATCTTCATTGCATGCTAAATGTTCATAGATTGTTCCACATGTGTAGAATGATTAATAATGAATGAAAAATAGATAAGAAAATGTTAGGAAATAATTAACGAGGCTCTAAGGGAGGCTGAAATCTATTGCAGCCATGGCTTCAAGAGGTAGGCGTGGTGGTGTGCAGGCCGTGAGGACAAGCCGAGACGTGAGGAGCGGGCAGAGCAGCAGGCCCCGGCACGCAGGGTCCTGTACTTCCCCCCACCGCCTGTGGATTATGGAGTGTTCATGCAAGGTTTGGTGCAGGCCATGCAGACGTAGGCCCACACCCAGGCTGCACTCCAGGCTCAGTTGGAGGCTCAGGTTAGCATAATTAATTCAAGAGTAGTTTGTTTGTTTAATTGCGTAATGATATGTGAATGCATATTGCTTGTTGATTGATGTAGTAGGCTCAAGTTCCAGCTCAGGACCATGGTGGACTTCCATCATGGAAAGATTCAAGAGGATGTTGCCACCCTCTTTTAAGGGGGAGAGCAATCCGTTACTAGCTGAGAGTGGGCGAGGGAGATTGAAAAGATCTTCGAGCTATTAGGTGTGGCAGATGAGGATAAGGTTACTCTAGCCACTACATGCTACAGGTATGTGTTAGTTTTGTATGTTGTATGTTCTGTTAAGTTAGATTTGTTTAGATGGTGCTTATGAACGGTGTACTGCAGGAGAGAGTGATGTGTGGTGGGCTTCATTACTACGTACACGGTTTGAAGACGGCGTGGTTGATGTTGCTTGGGACGAGTTCGTGAGGCTCTTTCGGGCCAAGTTCATCCCCGAGCATATTCAAGATCGGATGGAGCAGGAGTTCCTCTCTTGACTCAAGGCTCCATGACCGTGCTAGAGTAGAGGCAAGGTTTGCAGAACTATCTAAATATGCACCTAATATCGTGACAGATGAGCGCAAGAAAGCGAAGAAGTTCGTGATGGGCCTGAAGCCATCACTGAGGACGAGGCTAGTGGCGTTCGACCATCGTATTTGGACGAGGCCCTTAGCGCTGCCTGTAGGCAGGAAGGTGAGATGGAGCAATACCTGAAAAGAGAAGGCTTCGCAGAAGAAGGACTGTAACTACGTTCCAGCGACAAGATAAGAAGAAAACCAGTGTACCAGACACAGCAGCGATCAGTAGCGGTCGGCATTGCTCAGGTACCTTCTGTAGTTCCCTGGTGTGAAGAAAGAGTAATGTCCCCACTGTGGGAAGAACACATGGTGGTTCCGAGTTGGATGATTGCGGAAAAAGTGCTTGAAGTGCGGAAGTAGCGACCACAAGATCAAGGATTGTTCGAGACTTCAGCAAGGAGTCCAGCGCGGAGCGCTAGCCCAGCAGCGGTAGCAGCAGCAGTGCCAGCTACAGGAAGACCAGGAAGGCCTCGAGCCCCAGCTCGAGTGTTTGCTTAGCGTGCGAGGACGCCGAGCAGGCGGAGCATGTCACCGAAGGTACAGTTTTGCTTCTAGGTGTGCACGCTCGGGTTTTGTTTGATACGGGTGCTACTCACTCGTTCATTCCGAGCGGTTCGCTAGGCAGTTAGCTCTAGAGTCAGGCATATAGTCTGAGGATTTAGAGGGTCCCTTGTCGTGCACACCCCTGCGGGTACGGTATCGACTAGGAAGTGCATTCCGTCGTTACCTGTGTGCATTGAGGATAGAATCCTAGAAGGGTGTTTCTTCTTGCTAAAGATGAAGGACTATGATGCTATTCTTGGTCTGGATTGGCTAGAGGAGCACTATGCGTTAGTAGATTGTCGTGGGAAGAGGATTGTTTTCCGCATTCCTGGTGAGGACGAGTTCTCATCCCTTGCCAAGGAACTTGGCGGGAAAGTTGGTCATCTCTGCCATGAAGGCGATGCGCATGGTAAACAAGGGTTGTGACGCTTTTCTTGCCAGCGTGGTATTAGTACCTAAGGCTGATGAGTCACCTACTCTTGCAGAGATTGAGTAGTGCAGGATTTTCCAGACATTTTCCCGATGATTTGTCTGGTTTGCCACCGGATAGAGAGATAGAGTTCACCATAGAGTTGCTTCGGGCATCTCCTATCTCAAAGGCTCCATCGGATGGCACCTGCGGAGTTAGCCGAGTTGAGGAGGCAATTGCAAGAGTTGCTAGATAAGGGATTTATTCGCCCTAGTGTTTCCCCTTGGGGCGCACCTGTATTATTCGTCAAGAAGAAAGACGGGTCACTTAGGTTATGCATGACTATAGGAAGCTAAACCAAGGACAGTGAAGAACAGGTATCCCTTACCTCATATGATGATTTGTTTGACCATTTGCAAGATGCATCAGTCTTTTCAAAGATTGATTGCGATCTGGTTATCATCAGTTGAGGATTAGAAGTGAGGATGTGTCCAAGACGGTGTTTAGAACCCGTTATGGACATTATGAGTTTTTGGTTCTTCCTTTCGGATGACCAACGCCCCTGCAGGTTCATGGATCTCATGAACAGGGTGTTTAGGTCGTATCTAGATAGCTTTGTTGTAGTGTTTATTGATGACGTGTGGTCTACTCTCCGGATGAGGCCACACACCGTCAGCATTTGAGGGTAGGTTGAGGTTCTTGTGAGCACAGGCTGTATGCTAAATCAGCAGGTGTGATTTCTGGTTGCGCGAGGTTCATTCCTCGGGCATGTTATCTACCGGTACTGGTGTAGCAGTTGATCCAGCAAAGGTCTATGCAGTTATGGATTGGGAAATTGCCAAGACACCTTCGGAGATTCGTAGCTTTATTGGTTTGGCTGGTTACTATCGGCGATTATTGAGGGATTTTCATCCATCGCCGCCCCATTGACTCAGCTCACCAGAAGGGAGGTGAAGTTATCTGGTCCGAGAAATGTGAGAGTAGTTTTCAATCCTTGAAGACTAAGCTCACGTCAGCTCCGGTGTTAGTCTTGCCGAGCGGCGTAGAGGTTTTGCTATCTACACGGATGCGTCTCGGATTGGCTTAGGATGTGTGCTAATGCAGCAAGGAAGGGTAGTGGCTTATGCTTCTCGTCAGTTGAAGGAGCATGAGAAGAACTATCCGACTTGATTTGGAGCTCGCAGTAGTGGTTCATGCACTAAAGATCTGGAGGAACTATCTTTATGGTGTCAGATTTGAGGTGTTTACCGACCACAAGAGCTTGAAGTATCTTTTCTCCCAAAAGGAATAAACCTGAGGCAGAGAAGATGGATTGAGAGTTCTTGAAGGACTATGACTTCGACCTTTAGTATCATCCTGGAAAGGCGAACGTCGTAGCGGATGCTCTGAGCAGGAAGAGCGACCATCTCTCAGCAGGACTGGAAGATGTTGGAGGATGCGGCTTGCGCGTTGACTGAGTTAGAGCCATCGCTATGCCAGGCTTTTGTAGCTCAGTTATCCCTTAGGTCCTCGATTTGGATGAGGGATCGAGCAACAGAAAGCCGACCCTAGACTCTTAGAGCTAGTGGGCAAGGCAGGCATTGCTCGTGATGAGGACGGTGTGATTAGATTCCATCACCGTGTTTGTGTCCTGATTGGTAGATGTCCGTGAGCATGTGTTAGCGGAGGCTCATAGATCGCGATTCTCTATTCATCCGGGTAACACCAAGATGTACCAGGATTTGAAGAGGTCCTTTTGGTGGTCCGGCATGAAGAGGGATGTGGCGGATTATGTGTCCCTATGTCTAGTGTGTTAGCAAGTGAAGGCCGAGCGACAGCGACCATCCGGCCTTATGCAAAGGATGGAGATCCCAGTGTCGAAGTGGGAAGCTGTCACTATGGACTTTGTTTCGGGTTTGCCTCGATCTAGAAGGGGCAATGACTCGATTTGGGTAGTTGTAGATAGATTCTCGAAGACTGCGCATTCTTACCTATGAAGAAGAAGCAGCGGTTGAGAGCTTAGCTAGATTGTATGTTAGTAGTGTGGTTAGATTGCATGGTGTGCCGAAGTCGATCATTTCGGATCGAGATCGGAGATTTACTTCGAGGTTGTGGAAGGGTCTTCAGGATGCTTAGGTTCGGAGCTGAAGCTCAGTTCGGCGTTTCATCCCCAGACAGATAGACAGTCCGAAAGGACTATCAGACGCCTCGAGGATATGTTGAGAGCGTGTGTACTGGATTGGAAGGATGATTGGGAGCGTCATCTACCTCTAGTGGAGTTCGCATACAACAACAGCTTCATGCGAGTATGGTATGGCTCCATTTGAGGCGTTGTATGGTAGGCCTTGCAGATCTCCTTTATGTGGGAGGAGACCGGTGATAGGCAGCTGATCGGTCCGGAGTTAGTTCAGGAGACTTCGGATAAGGTGCCAGCTTATCAGGAAGAGGCTTGTTACGGCGCAGGATAGGCAGAAGAGCTATGCCGACAACAGAAGGAAGGATTTGGAGTTCGAGGTGGGTGAACATGTCTTCTTGAAGATATCACCTACTCGTGGTGTCGTCAGATTTGGCAGGCATAGTAAGTTGAGCCCAAATTCATTGGCCCGTATGAGATTCTCAGGCATTGGGCAGCGTGGCATATGAGCTAGCTTTACCCCCAGCTATAGCTAGTGTTCATCCCGTTTTCACGTTCTATGCTCAGGAAGTATGTCCGAGATCCATCTCATGTGATTAGCCATGAGCCAGTGGAGATTCAGCTAGAGCTTTGTATGTATGAGGAGCAACCAGTAGTTATTCTTGACGGAAGGTTCAGCATCTCGGAACAAGGGTATTGCGTCGGTGAAAGTTCTCTGGCGGAACTTCTCGTGAGAGGAGGCTACTTGGGAGCTTGAGGATGCGATGAAGAAGAAGTATCCCCGTTTGTTTGAGTAGTTTTGTTTAAACTACGAGGACGAAGTTTCTTTAAGGGGGAGAGGGTGTAAGGCCCTGAATTTTATTGTATTATTTTATTGCGTGTAAATAATTCATGCTTGTGTATGCATAGAGTACATATCTACGCGTAGTAAATAGTTATACTTATGTGTGCATGTGTATAATAGTTGTAAATAGTGTATGAATTATATGGTGGTAGTGTGTACATGATAGTATATATATGGCATGTATATAAGGTATACGTTAAGGATGGATTTCTGCATGTTTTGACTTCTGGCCGAAGGACCATCTTGGCGTCCACATGGATGGACGCCCATGCTAATCCAGCATCCACATCGAGGACGCTAATACTTAAGCCAACGTCCATGGATGTGGACGTAAGATCTCTGACCTGCATGCGTTGCAGACCCCGGAATCCTGGGGGCAAGCAAGCCCAGCCATTGGGGAGATGTCCCCAACGGCTATCAGGCCATCCCATCACCTCTCCGGGGTTCCCCAAACCCCTCTCCTTTAAACCAAACCCCCTTCTGCACCAGGAAGAGTCCTCTTTGGCTCTTTGCAAGGAGAAGAGAGAAACCCTAGCTTCTGTGAGAAAAACCAGACTTTGCATGATTTGATCCGGCAAAGGGAGCTTCATCTGGCGATCCCTTGCAACTGGAGGCCAGAGTGGACCAAGGAGAAGGCTTCCCCGACCCGGCTTGCATGGAGATCGACCAAGAACCCGGAGGAGAGCTCTTTTGGAGGTTCTTGGGACTGCCCAAGGAGAGCTTCAGCAGCAACTTAGATCCCTTTAGGAGGTTTTTAAAAGGCAAGTAACCTACCCACTTCGTCCATGTATGTGTCTAGGAGGTTTCTACTATTTTTACAGATTTTTCCTCGTGTCCTGGATCCTCCATTCCCATGTTATTTGGAGCTCGGTCTGTGTTCTGGAACAGACATGAACTTTGCGTCAATGCCCTTGATGCCAAGATCTCAGTATGCGTCCAGCGATCTTGCCGTCCAACTCCTTGAACAGCAGACACTCGCTAAGTTCTTCAGTGCAGAATAGTAAACTGTTCTGCGTAAATAAGTATTTTCCGGAATTTGATGCATGAGGATATAGTGTAATTTTTATATGTTATGTAAAATAGCTAATGTGATGTGTGTGGAAATTTCTGTGTTCTTCTGTGAGTGGAATAAATTATTAGATTATTGAAATACATGTTGGGGAAATGGATTATGCATGTTCACTACTGTGTACATGATTCCTGGGGAATTAAATGCCCTAGAGTTTTCTATACCAGGGTATATGGTCAGTTATACCCTGCAAAATGAGAATTTGTTCGGTTCATATGATTTACTGTAATTTCTGCAATGAAAATAGAAAGAATGAGTAGGTTATTCGAAATTTACAGTAAATTGTGTGTTGTGCAATAAATCCGGGGAAATTTCTTGTGATGATGTGTATGTTAGGTTCAAGGCTGTGAACTGACAAATCTGATATTCATGTTAGGTTCCATGTTAAATGAATTGTGAATAGCATGAACTGAATGTTTTAATTTATGTAAATGTAATATGACTCAGAAAAATCTGGAAATTTGTGTGTGAGGTCATGATCCTGCAATAGTGTGTGGTCAAAATTTCGTGATATTTGGATAACGTAAAGCGTATTACAGAATTTCCATGTGAAAACACGTAAAAATGCATGCTATTATGAATATGAATTGATAATGTGATTGCCAACCTGATTAATGTGAGCTACTGAGTGTTTAATTTCTGTCAACAAATAGGTCATGATTAGGAAAACAGAGCCATGTGCATATGTGAGAGAATGTAAAGACATGTGTAATATGTGTGTTAAAAATCGAAATGTGTAATGTGTAAAAGTGTGAGCCATGTGTGGACACTGCTTCCATAGAGGGCTGTGGAACCGTACCATGGAAAAGTCCCCATGGGAAGGTTCAAGTGTGTAAGATCCTAAAGGAATTAGGATGAAATCCTGGAGGTGGACAAGTACCATGGTTAGGGTGGAGACTGTTCTCACGGTCTGCGCAGTCCAAGAGTCGTCACTGTATTGCCTAGGTGGCGTCTATGTGTATGTGAGGTGTATGTGTCCTCTTATGGTGGTTTGGACTATGTGTCACGGCACTAAATTATGAAATGTGGATGTGATTATGTGTAAATTGTGTAGTGTGAATATGTGTAAATGTGCAATGTGTAAAAAGAGAACTATGTGAATGAGTGATTGTGCAAACATGTGAAGTCAATAAGTATATTGTGAAATTCTGATCCATGACACATTAAGGTGAAATTATGTTATAACAACAACTAGTTGTGTATATAAGAATGTTTTATATGTGTAAAAATGCGTAGAATCCATGCTAGGAACAATCTTGCTTATGTGTAAACGTTTCCATGTTAAGTACTATCATGTTGTAGATAAATCGAGAATGTAGCTCTCATGCGATAGGATGTGAATTGCTAAATCCATGTCAAAATAGCAACTAAAGTGTATAAAATGATAATGTGCATGTGTAAGAACGTGTAGCAACCATGATAGAAATGTTCCCTTTCATGTATGTAAGCGCACCATGTTTGGTTGCTCTCATGTTTTGCTTAATTGGAGGTAAAACCTTTATGTGATGGAATAAGTAGAAAGCATGTGATAGGACGTTTCATTTTGGAAAATCTGAAATCATGAACCATGTGTTTAAATGGTAGAATTACCATGATAGGTTGTCTCTTATTGATGTCAAGCATGCTACATGTTTTGTCTTGTGACTTTGGATGGAAAACTGCTATGATATATGCATGTATGATATGTGTGGTGTTATTTGCTGAGTCTTTTATACTCATTACTTGCTTCGGCGTACAGGTTAGTTGGTGACGCTACACCGTTAGAGGAGGCAGTGGAGAGCGACTCCGAGTGGGGAGACTAGCTGTTGGGAGTTCACTTGTGACATTTGTGATTTCATAGTATGTATTGTAAGGCAATGTATTAGAATTATCATGTAATCATGGACAAACTATGTATTAAATTTTAGCACTTCAATTATGTGGACTTTAGTTCCTTTAAATTGTTAGTTGAATCATGTATGTCAAATGTGGATGATGAATGAAATGAAGACAGTGGTTCTTCTTCCGCTACTCTGTATCTATATTTGTGTGTATCTCAATCATGTGATGTCACGCCCCGACGCGGAATATCGGAACGCGAGGCAGTTGCAAGAAAAGGGTATAGGGCGAATACTAGACATCAAACTATGAATAATACTACAGCAAATCTTTCTCATTAATAACTTTCCAAATGTCTAATTACAACCACTAATATCAGAGCCAATCTATAGGGCCTGATTACATTGAAATAAAGCAAAAGACTGAACTTCAAAATTTAACTACTACAATGCTAATCATAGTGTTAGGACGCTAGGGTACTCATGACATCACTCCAGGTCGTTCCGTCCTCTTGAGTGTATGGTTCATCCTCGGTCTCACCTGAGAATACAACGACAACTAACGCAGGGTGAGCGATAATGCCCAGTAGGACTTAAATCTCAGGTCAAGCATGCTTTAAGTGATTAATGTCTAATAAAGTAGAATAACTAGAGAGAATAACGAGAAACGTATAGCAAGTACTGGTACACGATAATGAGGAACAATAGCACAATGCACGAGAGTATAGCATGACAAGTTTTGATATCGGATTGGCCGTATACAAGATAACAATTAAAGTTGCAAACAGTGCACAAGTCACGATAGCAAGTGTTGGTCGATATTCTTTCAACAACGAGATTCAAGTAAACCAATAATTGACTGTTTGATTAATTGATTGCCATAGATTAAATCTTCCGTGTTTATGCGTTAGGTGTATGCCATCACCCAGATCATTAGACCCTCGCGAGTTATAGCCTTTCAGGTGCTCCTCCCAAGGACCAGACCGGGCCCTTATAATGTTGCCTAGCATAGTCATGTTTTTATCGTAGACAATCAATTTAATGGCCAAGTAGAGTACCAAGAAATAGATGAGAGTACTAGATGAATAGACGAGATAGTAGAGTGAACGTGAATAGATGAGCGAGTCGAGTATAGATGAGAGCTGAGGGACAATGCACGTAACTTTTCGAGTAACAGGCGATAGTAACAGTTGCACAACACGCGCACATGGTGTTGGTAGTCAGGTGGAACTCACGATCTTCCCGCTGACCATGTTATGCACAAGTCTAGAGGTCCGACGTGATTCAAGGTAAGAGCGAACTTCTAATAGCCGTTGGATCATATCGATCCCTAAAGGTGTAATGGGTGTTAGGGTACAACCGGCTCGTCGACCATGTGGGAATCCATGATCAGAGGAGACTTACGGAGGCCTTGTGCAAGGGTTCACTAGTCCGGCGAAAGGAATATCCGACGGAGAGTTCACCACAAGCAAGTAAAGTGTGTATAGAAAAACAGGTGCTCGACGTTCTAGAGGAATTCTAGAACAGTGGAGCATCGATATCGGTATATGAACAACGCAAGAAACGAATACAAGTCCTTTAAAATAGGGCAATTAATATGCTTTATTTCAATAAATTACCAGATACATTATGAGATATTTTATGCCAGATTTCAGCCATATATGGATGGTTCATGTGTGTGCATGTGTAAGAGACATCATAGATAGAAGAGAAGTCGTGAATATGTATTTTAAAGCATTCAATAAAGCTCCATTTTTAAAACAGGTGTTTTTATGGGTTTTCATGCAAATTCTGTGAAGGCGACATAGGCCAGTAAGGATTGCGACAGGGGTAGGCAGATCGCGACATGGGCAGTCACGATGGTGGTTTGTGCCTGACTCTGACAGGAGTCAGACCAGACATTGGATTGTCGACCAGAACATTCAAATTTTGATACAGGGTTGTTTAGAAAATCATAACTAATTATATACATGATGAAAAATCACGAAATCAGTGGCAAATGGAACTAGACATGCGAGAGTACTTCCAGAAATTTGGAATTAGAGAGAGAGCAGGGTTTGAACATGGTTTGAACATGAGCAAGAACGAGTTATTCAGAACATGACACAGAGAGAAAGATCGATTAGATTCGATCAACATGATCGATGAAATTTAGGGCTTTTAGGGGCAAAAGATGCCTAACATGCATCAGTTCTTACAGTAAAAATCTCGTAGCATGGGTGAGTATACCAGGAGATCAGAGTTAAGAAGAGGGTTCGGGGTCATGTAAGTTGCAGAACAAGAGAAATCAAGAACAAAAGATATGCTCGATGGAAAATTATGAGACTGAGGGTTGTTCCTGATGTATGATGAACAATCTACAGACGAAATATCATTTTTTCTTGTGAGAACGCCTACCTTGGACTCGATTTGTCTTCTAGGGTTAAAATCTCCAAGAACGAGGAAGAAGCTCCAAGAAACTCTTCTCCCCATGTGATCCTCTCCTCCTTGGCCTCTTCTCCACGTCCAACAACCTTTGGCACCGAGCTAGGGTCGGCCAAGAGGGTTTAAGAGGTGTATTTATAAAAATACAAGTTCTATTCTACTACTACTCAAATTCTCTTAATTTCCGAGATTTCCAACTCCACCTTCCTCTCTTGCTTTCCAATCTCTAATTGGGTTAGGATAGTATCTAAATTCGTGCTAGGCTATATGGAGTAGGTTTAGGAATCCAAATCTAACTCAAACTTCCTTTTTAATGCATTAATTACCTCTTTTCTATTTAAGTAATATTTTAGTTCCTAATTTTGGGTATTTCTCTATTATTCCTCTTTCAAAAGTCTCTATTTTAGTCCACTAATTTCTAATGGGTCAATATAGCAAAGCCCATTACTCTTTTCTTTTAAATGGGTTTACTTAGTTCTCTCTTATTTGATTTCCTAGTTGTTTTAATACATCTTCCTTTTATTTGATTTTCCAAATAATTAATATAAATATTTTTATTTCCTAAAAATTTAGGGTTGCTACATGTGATAGCGTTTGGGTAAATGCCCCACTGTGATAACGTTCACTATACCGACGTGGGTTGGTATAACCGTACCGGTATAATGAGGGTCGTCACACTATACACTAGGGTAACTTCATCGATATAACGCCAAGTCGCTCATCACTCTAGTCCTTTCTCATTGGTGTGTGTAATGTCATCATCCGACTTACTAGAGAACATATCACAAATAACATAAGGTGAGCGATAATGCTTAGTAGAACTTAAATCTCATGAGCTAAGCATGCTTTAAATGATTAATACATTAAAGAGCAGAGTAACTAACGATAGAGAAAGTCAAGTAATGTTGAGAGAATAATTGCATAAGTAATGTGGTTCAATAGCACAAAAATCAAGTATAGTACAAAGAACATGATTAACTATATGATGTATGTCAAGTCATGATAGAGAGTGATAGCAAAACATCAATGTCAAGTAATTAGAAAGTAACATGTTTAGCCAGAGAGAGAGAAGTTGGCCATATAGAGAATAAATACCCACTGGGGCAAATAGCACTTTGATTGATTTTCGTCAATCGAGATAGTATTGCACTTTGGTTGTCAATAGACAGCCGAGATACTATAGCACTTTGGTTGTCAATAGACAGCCGATAGTATAGCACTTTGGTGATTGTCTTCGATTAATCTAGATAGTATAGCACTTGGATGTAATGCCAAAACACCCTAATCATTAAACTCCCGCAGGCAAATGGCACTTTTCGAGTGCACCTCCCAGAACCAGATCGAGCCCTTTATATGTTACCAGACATTAATTATGTTTGTTATCTTAGGCAGTCAATAGATGGCCAAATAGAGTACCAAGAATGGATGAGAGTAAGTGAAGAATAGGCGAGAGTATAGAGAGAACGTGAATAGATGAGTAAATATGAATAGAGGAGAACCATAGGTCAATGCACATAAAACGACGTTAAAATAGGTGATAGTAACAGTTGCACAACATGCATATTTGGTGCTGGCAGTTGGTAGAATCACAAATAGTTCACTGGCAGTGCTATGAACACTGTCCAGAGATCCAGTGTGATCTCAAGGAGGGAGAGAACTCTAAGGTCGTTGGATCATGCCGATCCCTAAGGGTATATAGGTATTGATGGTACAACTTGTTCGTCGGCCATGCACGTATACCGTAGCCAAGGAGTATTACAGAGGCCTTGAACATGGATTACCTGGTCTGAATAGGAGTCTTCCCAAACAGAGAGTCCATCCAAGTCATGAAGGGGTGCATAGAAAACAATTACCCGTCTTGCCTTGAGTACTCGGAGGCAAAGGAGCGTCAATAACGGTATCCAAAAATGAACGATAGAAAATGTAAAAAAGACCTTTAATTAAAAATAATTCAATATTTTACCAGATATTTTATAAAATGATTTCTTGAGCACGACATGGTAGAGGTTAGGGTTTTTGGTGTGTTCATGTGAAAGAGAATCAAGAGATGGAGAAATAAGATCATGTGCATGTTCTTTAAAAGAGGATTATAACATGTTATCATTACATAACATCGGTTACTTCGTTATCATAAATTCAAGGGATTAGTAGTGAATAATCAGAATGGAAATTTGCATGAAAAAGTCATTTTTTTCTAGTTTCTAGAAAATACACAGGTAGGTCGCGACGTCGGCCAAGGGCGCGTTCAGGTCACGGCGCACTGGGCTAACACGATGGCCTTGTTCTTGTCGCGACGGGTCGGGGCAACACGATCGGGTTGCGGGTGCGACCGACAAGCTAATGTGATCCACATGTCACATCTATCAAAGCCGACGTGATCTTTTGGTCACGACAGGTCAGGCCGACGCGGTCTGGTCGGGTTCTAACAGGGTTGACACGACCCTCATGTCACGACGGGCATGGTCAATGTGGTCTTCATGTCGCGACGAGTAGGGGCCAACATGTTCAAGTCGCGCCCGACAGGGCCAACGCAATCTTGAGATTGCGTTGCACCGCATCGCGGGGACGCGACCTGATCGCACCGCATGAGGGCAATGCGTTCTCAGGCCGAGAACGCACTTATTCACAGGTCTTCGATCAAGCTCTTATATCATAGTGTATACAACATGAGAATCCACAAAATAAACTCTAAAATGTTGCTAAAAAGATTCTAAACATGACCGAAACAAGAATCAAGTAATTAGACATAGATTTCACGAAGTTTAAGATCAAATAAGACGGCTTGGGTACATGTCAATGGCCGAAATTTGGGCATGAAATACTCATAAATGGCATAATAGAAATGGGGGGGAGAATGGGGTTGTGTTGGGATCATGGACTATCTATGGACGAGATTAATTAGATCTTGCTTGAGAGATTGCCTACCTTTGGGTGAGTTAAACTTCTATGGCTTAAGAATGTGAAAAACTTGAAGAACTCTTTACAAACCTTCTCCTCCACGGATTCATCCTCTTTGGCTCCTTCCATGTCCAAGAGACCCCAAATGAACATTAGGGTCGGCCATGAGGGGTTGGGGGTTTATTTAAAGGTCTTGTGTTGTGTTTCCCATTACAACTCCAATTTCCTAGCATTTATCTTTCTATTGGCTTAGGATGGGACTCAATTTCGTGCCTAGCAAGTTATGGTGGGGGATGACTTTTTTTAGATATATAGAGTCATATTAGTGATTACTTGTCCCTTTTAATTTTCTAATAATTTTGTTACGCATTTTGACCTATTTATGTCTAATCCATCAATTGGACTATTGTTGTTTTTGGCCCAATAACTATCTCATGGACCTAAGTAAAACCCATAACTTGTTTTGGCTTCTCGAGTTTTAATTTATGAAGATTGCCCCATTTTAATAGGAATTAATGGGTATTGTCAATTAGTATTCTTGTTATTCTATTACTTTAACTTCTATTTTCGATCCAATATTATATATATATATATATATTATTAAATTTATGGGGTATTACACAACGGGAGGGGGAGGGAGTGAAGTCGGTCGATAAATTTGGGAAAATCGGACGACCGACCTACCTAGTAGGTCTTGCAGTGGGATAGTCAAAAAGTCAAATGACTGACTTGAAGATTTCTCTAGTCGAAGCAAGGTGACCTCGGATGTTCACGTTATATCTTCACCAGCCGAAGCACCAGTTGAGCTAAGATAGAAGTCAAACGATTGAATTCTAGAATCGATTGACTGAGCGTTCAGTTGATTTGTCAGTCGAAGCAAAGTTGAAATAGGACAGCTGATCCAATGAATTCGATCAATCGATTTCAGTGTTTCTCCATACGGACTTTCCTAAACAGAGTCCTATGAAGATACAACTCTTTCCAAACATATAGGGACTCTTTGCGATTATAAATACAACATGTTCCCGTGTTTTGGAAGAAGAGAACACGCCTCCAAGAAGGTTGCTTCGTACCCTAGAGTTTAGAGGAGGATCATGAAGACCTAGGAAGAGCCAACAGATACTCTGAAAGTGTAGAAGCCAAAAGAATGAGTCTTCATCATCTAGAAGCTTCTAGACGTACCTGAGAGGTGTTCTTCATCTGAGGGGCGTGGGCCTATTGTTGCTACCTGGAAGACCTCATTCAGAAGCTTTCTACATCGGCTGGTTTTACTCTGTGCATCGTCGAGCGAAGATTGATACAAAGGCCAAATCTCTTTGTGATAGGAGAACTCAACACCTTACTGTTTAGATTGTTGTCCTCCTATTCACGTTCTTTCTATAATTCTGAACATATATGTGTGTGTGGTTGGTTGTAAGCACGTCGTTGTTTGTTGGTGTGTAGTGCATGCACGCATACACGCTGGTTGTCTCGTCCCTAGGAAACAAGACAGGGCTTGTGTTGTCCCTGTAAACTACTGTGTGTGTGGGTTTTCGATTGTACCTGGGAAACAAGCAAGTGTAAATCCTCACAGGGTGTGGGATAGTGGACGTAGATGCACACAAGGGTGTGTTTGTCGAACTACTATAAATCTTGCATGTATGTGTGGTTTGTTCCATATTTTCTATCTCCCTTCTACGCACGTTAGGATAGTTGGTTTCATCTATATACTTATTATATTCTGTTGTGCATATCAAATAATAGGTTGATTGATTGAGTCTAATCTGTTCTGAGTTAAAAGAATTTTTTTATTGGGCGATAACCAATTCACCCCTCCCCTCTTGGTTGTTCATCGCATCCTTGCACATCAATTAGTATCAGAGCCGAGCTCTTGATCTAAAGAGAGATCTTGTTTGCGATGGCCAATAAGGGATTCATGCCTAAAGGTTTCTCTATCCAACGTCCACCATTCTTTGATGGTAGCAATTACTCTTATTGGAAAAACCGTATGGACGTCTTTCTCATGGCTCAGGATTATGAGATTTAGAAAGTTGTGAATACTGGTCCATATACACTGCTAGAGGATGAGGGAAAGTGGACAAAGGATCATATTAAAAATTCAAGGTTACTTTCAGTGACATGAATGTAATGCAATGTGATATTCATCCTGATGAATATTCTCATGTTTCCATGTACAATTCAGAAAAGGAGATGTGGGACAAGTTGAAATTGATCTATGAAGGCACTTCGGAGGTCAAGGAGACCAAATCCAACATCCTGGTTCATGAATATGAGATGTACAAGATGAGCCTGGTGGAAATACTCTCTGACATGTTTGCACAGCTCTCCAACATCACTAATGGACTGAAGGCACTTGGGAAGAACAATACGGATACAGAGATAGTTTGTAAAGTTCTGAGGTCCCTCCCACCAGTGTGGCACACCAAGGCCACAATCATTGAAGATTCCAAGAACTTGTCAACCCTCACTGTGAAGGAGTTGATTGGGAGTCTCATGACATATGAGATCAATCTGAAGCGGGAGAAGGCCGAGCAACCCTTGCTTATTAAGAAAACCGATGTAGCTCTCAAAGCCAAGAAATCAAAGGCATGTGTTTCTAAAGAAAACTCCTCAAGTGAAGATGAGGAGAAACTGGCCAAGATTGCACGAAGCTTCAGAAAATTTCTGAGAAAGAAAAGGCCACAGTATGCAAAGCTTCTTATGGATTCCAGGGCATGAACAAGCAAGACTCTAGTAGAAAATTAGATTAATCTGCTATGAATGCAAGGAATTAGGCACATGAGATCAGAATGCCCAATATTTCTGAGAAAGAAGAACAAAGAGAAGATAAAGAAGCCCAAAGCCATGGTCGCCACCTAGAGAAATTCCGACCAGTCATCCTCCGTGGTCGAAGAACCCAAGAAGGAGGAGTGCGATCTCATGGCTATTGAGCATGAATCTCCTAAGGTAAAACTGACCGAGAATCCTTTACTCCTTAGGAGATTAAGCACATGTATACAGACTTGTATGAGAAATACAAAAAAAGTAAAAAAGGAAAATAAGGGACTGAAGATAAAATCAATGATATTTTGCATAATGAATATCCATGTGAATCATGTGACTTATTGAATGTTCAATGCAATGCTCTTCAAGCTGAATATGAAATCATGCAAAGTAAAATTTCATTATATGAACAAGAAATGCAATGCATGGCGAAAGAAAAATTTTTTCAAAAAAATTCATCATGCTTGAAAAGGAAAACACATCTTTGAAATCTGAAAAGGAAAAATTGGAAACCAAGTGTATATACTTGAAGAGAATGTTAAAAATTCTAAAATTTCTGTCAAAAGTTGTATGAAACCATTAATTATTTGAAGTCAACTATTTCTAGACTCATAAAGGAAAGCAAAAACTTGATGAAGTCCTTAGTGTTAAGGCGAACACTAACAAACATGGTTTATGTTATTCCCTTAAAAACAACAAGAATAAATATGTTGAGTCTAAAATGAAAACATCATGTGTTCATGCTTCTAATGTTCCTAGTACTTTGCAATCACATGCTAATAAAACTGCTCATGTGAAAAAAACTTGTTCATGCTAAGAAATCTCTGCAACCTAAAAAATCTATTCATGCTAGGAAACAGGTACAAAATAAAAAACAATCTCATGTAAAAGGTAAGCATGTTGAATATCATGTTGTTCATAGATCACAGCCCATAGAACACAATCCTAATGTCACATGCTATTCTATGGTGGGCATGGTCATATGAACTACAACTACTCTTTAAAGAAAAACATGCAAAAAATGAACTTGGTGTGGATTAGGAAGAATTTGTTCCCTTCTAAAACTAACAAAGTTGGACCCAAAAACCATTTAGGTACCAAAGAAATCCACCTGAGCTCTGTAGTTGCAGGTGTCTTGTGAAATTTTGAGATAAAGCATCAAATGGTATCAATATGAATCTCAAGGCATCTACAGTCTACACTGTTCTGTGAGTATCATGTTCTTCTATTTTAGACTTTCAAGGTAATACACGAATACTCTTGTATGCTATATTGTTTACTCTCTTAGATTTTGTTTATAGGCTATGTTTTTATTTTCTTTCTATTAGAAAATTTTAAAATTTGAAAAATCAAAAACACAAAAAGAGCCTTAAGTCTTAGTGTTTTTTATATGTTTATCCTTGTGTGCTTGCATGTAATGTATATGTAAAGACACTTCATTGACTCTTTCTATGGCCTAATACTCCCTTGATATTTTTACTGCATTGGCTTGAGACCTAGTGTGTGAATTAATTCAGCCTCTAAGGAGAGAATTCTATTTGGTGTGTGCACACATTAAGGGGGAGCCAAAAATAATTATGTATTAACTTGCATCTCAAAATACATTTGAAATGAGACCAACACACTAATTCACATGACTATGATTAATGGATATCACTTTAATGATCAGTGGAAATTTTTCTTAATACTCCGTGATGCTTAAAATCCACCTAGCTTGTAGCAACTCGTGAGGAAAAAGCTACATGTTCAAAGTTAAAAGATGAACTGAGCTTAGTAACTGGGTCTTCCACTGAACAACTAAGAAGCCTCACCTCAAATGGCAACACGTCTAAAAAGTGAAAGAAAAAAAAAAGAAATAAAAAAAATGAATCAGAACATATGTTTCAGGAAAAAAAAAAAAAGATGACAAAGTGATAGCTAACAAAAATCGAGGGTCTATCATGCATGGGTAAGATTGAGAGTATCCGTTAGTGTTAATTAGAATTCTGCTTATCATCATGTGTGATGCCTCTTAATCATGTCTCACACTTCACATCTAAGGAATTCAATTTTGAATGTGTATTGAAAATTTGATTAAAACACTAGACTATTTAATGGCTATTTCTTAGAACATGCACTCCCATTAGATTCCCCAAAGTAACATTTTCACATACTTTGTATTATGCCAATTGCACCTCTTATCCCTAATACCACCACTTTTTGATGTTGTCAAAAAGGGGTAGAGAATATTTGTAGATTTTATATTTGGTTCTGGGGGAGACTTTACGTCCAAAAGAAAAGGGGAGAGTTAGAGTCATAAGTATTTTAGAGAGGGGGAGTTAATCTTACATGACTGAATGCATGCATATGTGTCATATGAAAAGACATAAAAATCAAATCAAATTAGTATCTAAAATCAATGTTGTGTTTGTGTGAAAAATCTACAAGTGTTTTGTCATCATCAAAAATGGGGAGATTGTTGTACTCTATAGATTTTGATGATCACAAAAATACTAAGTTTAACTCGTGTTCAGAAAATCACAAAACACTAAATATAATTCATGTTCATGACCAAGCATTTTGATTTATGTTTATTTAATTTGAGGGTCTAATTTGTGTGTTAAGTTTGCAGTAATTTTGTCTAAAAGTCGCATTTGAAGTGGATAATGAAAATCCTTGTTTGGTTGCTAGCAAGGATATATTTCAACTGTGGTATCGTAGGCCATACTAGTGAAAATGTCTTGAATAAACTGATTAGACTCACTCTTGTGAAAGGTCTCCTTAAAATAAAAATAAATAAAAATGTTGATGTTTGTGATGCATGTGCTCAAGGAAGCAAACTAGAAAAATACTTTAAATCCAGGCATTTTTAATAACTTCAAAAACCTTTAAACTATTGCATATCGACCTTTTTGGACCTACTAGGACACCTAGTCTCAGTGGTCATCATTTTGGTCTTGTCATTGTTGATGATTTTTTCAGACATATATGGATCTTTTTCTGTCTCAAGAGTGACTCTTTTCAAAACTTTGAAAATTCTTTAAAAAAAATTGAGCAGGGAACCACAAATAAAATTTGTTCCATACTTATTGATCATGAAAGAGAATTTGACAATAATATGTTCTTTAATTTTTGCATAAATAAGGGAATTGAGCACACACTTTGCCTCACCAAGAACTCCATAATAGAATGGAGTGGTGAACGAAAGAATAGGGATGGTGGTGAGATGACCCGCTCATTGTGATTGAAAGCAACTTCTAAGAAGTTTTGGGCAGAGGTTGTAAAACTTCGTGTTACATCCTCAACAAAGTTATGGTAAGACACTCCTAAAGAAAACTTCATATGAACTTCAACAAGGTAAGAAAACTCACATTGCCAATTTAGAGATTTGGATGCAAATTCTTCATTCATAACAATGATAAAAAGATCTAGATAAATTTGAAAAGAAGAGTGATGTAGGTCTTTTATAGGGTATTCTGAACATTCAAGAGCATATAGAGTCTTTAATAATGAAACAAGGATTGTGGAAGAAACTCCACATATTATTTTCAATGAAAATCTTAAGAATATTGATGACTCTAATTCTTGTAGGAACCCAGAAGATGATGAAGAGATCCTTGTGAAAGAGCTAGATCAATCATTGGAGCCACTGGAATCACATGACTATGATGAAGAATCAACTAAAACAATAAGGAGGTTGACATCTGTACAGACTCTATCGATAGATAGGGATGGTATGTCGACAGACACCAACATCAAGTATTCTAAAGATCATCCACTTGAAAATGTGATAGATAATGTTCAGGATAGGGTTCACACTAGATCACATTTTAGGGATATGATGGAACATGATCATATTGCATTCATTTCTCAAGTGGAACCTAAAAACATAGATGAAACCTTAAATGATCTGTCTTGGGTAGAGGCCATGCATAATGAGTTACATCAATTTGAGAGAAATAATATTTAGAGCTTGGTTCCCAAACCCCCTTGAAAATTCAAAAATTGGAACAAGATGGGTGTCTGAAATAAGCTTAATGAAGAAGGAAAAGTGGTAAGGAATAAGGCTCGTTTGGTTGCAAAATGCTACAACCAAGAGTTTGGTGTGGACTTTGAAGAGTCCTTTGCCCCTGTAGCCAAACTAGAAGCTGTAAGAATCCTTCTTACTTTACATCTTCAACAAATTAAGTTGTTTCAATTGATGTAAAAACTATCTTTGTCACGCCCCTCCAATTTAGCAGCGGAATAAATCGGAGGAGACGTGAACAACGAGTATGGTAACGACAATTGCGCATACTTTCGCAAACATCAGAGCATCTAATGAACAATAATTGAAATAACTCTTCATTTCATTATAAAATCACTAAGACTATTACAACCACTAATTCGGAGCCAATACATAGGGCTCAATGACATCATTACATTGAAAAGAAATCTAAAGCAACAACTACTATACTCCAATTGTGCTAGGGTAACTTCGTCATTTGACTCCGGTCACTCATCACTCTGGTCTTGTCCCATTGGTACGTATAACGTCATTGTCCGACTTACCTGAGACACAATAACAAATAACGAAGGGTGAGCGATAACGCCCAGTAGGACTTAAATCTCAGGCTCAAGCAGGCTTTAAATAATTAATGCATTAAATGACAGAGTAACTAATGATAGAGAGAGTCGTGTAAAGTCGAGAAAGTAATAGCACAAGTAACATGGTTCAAATCGCAGATGAATTAAAGTATAGCACGATGACTAAAGTCAAGTCACGATAGAAAACGATAACAACAATAGCAAGTAACGATATTGTCCAGAATAGCAAGAGACATGTATAGCAAGAAGAGATGATAGTAGATGGTCATGTAAAGAGTAAATTGCACTTTGAATGTGATCAAGTCGCGATAGCACACAGTAACTCAAGATAGCGAGTATCAAGTAGAGCAAGTAGAGTGTATGACAAGATAGCGTGTAACGAGATAGGTGTAACAAGATAGCGTGTATGGTTGCACAACGGTGCACTGGTAGAGTACGACAATAGTCACTTTGGGACAGTAGCGTTTCACGATAGTACATTACTGTCTGAACTCCTCAGACTAATGCATAACAGTTTGTGATAGCACAGTAATATCACAGTATGTCTGAACTCCTCAGACTAAAAGGATAGTAGTCAAATGTCTAGCCAAGATAGTATAGTCAGAACCGGTGCAATGCAGAACACCGTCAATAGCCACTGCAGGTATTTTCGGGTGGCTCTCTGCCCCCAGGACTAGATTGGAGCCCCTCGGACACTCTCCGTGCCCTGCACAGTATGCATTATAGTGCTAGACAGTCATGAAATGGTACAAACGATAGGAGCCACAACAGCTCAACGAGTCTCAAGAGAGTACTAGATGAATAGACGAGAGAGACGAGATAGTAGAGTGAACGTGAATAGACGAGCGAGTACAGTATAGATGAGATCCTATGGTCATTGCACATGAAACGTTGAGTAACGAGCGATAGTAACAGTGCACAACACGCGCGTAAGGTATTGGCAGTCAGGTGGAACTCACGATCTTTCCGCTGGCCTCATTATGCACAGGTCCAGAGGTTCGGCGTGATTCAAGATAAGAATGAGAGAACAATCTAAGGCCGTTGGATCTTACTGATCCCTAGAGTGTATCATAGGTGTTAGGGTACAACCGGCTCGTCGACCATGTGGGAATCCATGATCAGAGGAGACATATGGAGGCCTTGGGCAAGAGTTCACTAGTCCGGCGAAAGGAATATCCGACGGAGAGTTCACCACAAGCCAAGTAAAGTGTGTATATAAAAACAGGGTGCTCGACGTCTAGAGGAATTCTAGGACAGTGGAGCGTCAATATCGGTATATAAACAACGCAAGAAACGAATACAAGTCCTTTAAAATAGGGCAATTAATATGCTTTATTGCAATACATTATGAGATATTTTCTGCAAGGTTCAGCCATATATGGATGGTTCATGTGTGTGCAAGTGCAAGAGAAATCATAAGTAGAAAATAAGTCGTGAAGAGTATTAAAATTTTTCAATATTGCTCCATTATTAGGCAAGGTTTTATGGGGGTATAACTGTAAAAAGGTGACATAGGTCAATGAGTATTGCGACAGGGGTAGGCTGATCGCGACATAGGCACTGTCATGACGACCTGGTGAACGCGACAGAGGTGGGAAAGGGTCGCGACAAGACAGGCACAGGGATAGCGACGGCTTACCTGTCGCTTTCTGAATGTGACGGGTAGACTGTCGCAATCAACCTCCAGAAGGCGACATATCGGGCCGTCGCTTCTGGTGGTCTGCGCCTGGCTCTGACAGGAGTCAGACCAGACTTTGGATTGCGGGCAAACTTGAAATAAAATGATACAGGGTCGTTCAGAAAAATCATAACTAATTGTATAACCCGATGAAAAATCATGAAACCAGTTGCAAATTAAACTAGACATGTAAGGGTACTTCCAGTAAATCGGAATTAGAGAGGAGCATGGTTCATACAGGGTTTGAACATGAGCAAGAACAAGTTATTTAGAACATGACACAGAGAGAAAGATCGATTAAATTCGATCAACATGCTCGATGAAATTTAGGGCTTTTAGGGGAGAAAGTTCCCTAATGATCATTAATATCTCCCATAAAAATTCAAGGCATGGGATTTAGTAATCATGGAGAACAAGAATTATGAAGAGGGTTCGGGGTCAAGAGAGTTGCAGAACTTCAAAATTCAAGAAGAAAATATTGGCTCGATGGAAAATTATGAAATTGAAGGTTTCGTTCCTGATAAACGAGACATCCTACAGAAAAAGTTTCATGGTTTATACTTGTGAGAATGCCTACCTTGACTCGATTTCCTCTTCTAGGGCTAGAACTGAATAACGGGTGAGAGCTGAAAGGTTCTCTCCCACGAAATCTCCTCTCCTTGGCCTCTCCTCCTGGTCCAGGAATCCTTGGCACGAGCTTGGGTCGGCCAAGAGGGTTTAAGGGGTGTGTATTTATGCTAGTTGTGTTTCTAATTCCTAATAGTACTCTAACTCCTATTTAATTCCGAATTTCCTCCTTCCCAACCTCCTCCCAAGCTTCCACTTCCTATTTAGGTTAGGATGGAAGCTAAATTCATGGCCAACTATTAGGGTAGGTTTAGGAATCCAATTCTAACTTAAACTTCCTATTTAATGCATTAAATACCCCTTTTCTATTAGGTAATAATTTAGTTACGAATTTAGGGGATTTTCCCATTATTCTTATTTTTAAAACCTTATTTGGCCCACTAATTTCTAATGGGTCTATTTAACCAAGCCCTTATTTATTGGAATTTATCTTATAGGTTTCCCTTTTAATTAGGGAATAATAGAGTTATGATTTTTATTGCATTTTCTTATTTGAATTTATTCGTGGGCAATAAGAGGTCCATTGGTCCAAACCAAATAATGGTATTCATTCATGATGTTGGAAGTCTCTCTGACATGTCGTTGTTTATGGGCGCGTTATCTTTCCGTGTTAACGGTTTCCGACTTAGTTTCCTAATTTGGATATATTGGTCACGTGTGACATACGCTTGGCCAATCGGATTTTCGTTGCACGAATTTCTACGTGGAACACTTAGGAATAATGTCTGGGTTGATTTATAATTTTAAGGAATTTTCGTTGGGTTCTTGTACATATGATAATGGTACGCATGTTTCTATTATGTCGATTTAAAGAAATTATTATTTTCGAATTTTAAGTATTAAATTTCCGGGTTGCTACAATATTTCTTAATGGTCTAATTAAAGGAGAGGTTTATGTGCCTCAACCACCCAATTTAAAAATGTTGATAAGCCTAACGTGCGTACAAGTTACACAAAGCTTATATGGATTGAAGCAGGCACCCCAGGTGTGGTATGACAGATTAAGTACTTTCTAATTGGTAAGAAATACATTCGAGATAATGTTGACCAAACCCTCTTTACAAAACATGTCAATGATCATATCATTGTAGTCTAGGTGTACGTTGATTATATTATCTTTGGGTCAACTAATCCAGATCTATGTGTGGAGTTTTCCAACTACATGCATAGTGAATTTGAAATGAGCCTGATGGGAGAGTTACAATTCTTCCTTGGGCTATAGGTAAAACAACTTGAAGAGGGGATATTCATCAACGAAGAAAAGTACATCAAAGAAATACTAGAAAGATTCAACTTCGAATAGGCCAAGCCAGCATCTACTCTCATGAGTACAAGCATCAAAATTGATGTCCATGGAAAAGGTAAATGGTAGACGCATGACAATATCGAGGTATGATTTGCTCACTTATTTACTTCACTGCTAGTAGGCCTGATATTCAGTTCAGTGTGTGTCTTTGTGCACGATTTCAATCAAAACCTAAAGAGTCTCACTTACTTGTTGTGAAAAGGAGTTTCAAATATCTTAATGGGTCTGTTTGTAACACCCCGGAAATTAGTGATTTAGAATTAAAGGAGAATAAATAAATTCCGTGATTATTGGAACGATAAAACTTACGTACCATTATCGTACGAGAGAAAACACATCGGGGAAAATTGTAACGCGGGAAAAATAACCTAACCATAAATTAAATAAACATGTTGGAGAGACTTACAACATTATGTAGTAATAGCCCATTAACAAGATTGGGCCAATGGGGTACAATTGGCCCAAGGATAAAAAATTTGGGACAAGGAAATACCCAGAAATTTGTGTATGTAATTATGCAATAATTAGGGAGGGCAATTGAGGGTTAAAATATGGGTGATTAGTCATGTAAGGTAAGCCAAAACCGAACCCAACCCTAAGAGGTGGTTTCCTAACCTTTGCTACCTCCTTTGGGTGAGAGAATCCCAGATTTTATGGAAAGTAGGAAACAGAATTCGCAGCCCCTTTTCTAGTCCCGTTAGGACTTGTAAATACACCCTAAATCTATAAGAACTCGTCCTTAAAACTAGTAGGGAAGGTTTAGCAACAAGTTGTTGGGTCGAGAGCAGCAAGTTTGGAGCGCGGGGAAGAGGAGGACGGCTGGGAAAACGGTGCTCTTCCTCAACCTCGCTCTGCATCAACCTAGAAATCTCCAGAGAGTTATTAGCATTCAAGGGTAGGTGTTCTCGAGCCAAGATTAAATAAAACCAACACCATCATGTAGATCTTGGAGTCTAGGTTCATTTACACTTGGTTTGACTAATTTCATGGAGTATACATTGCATATTCGTAGTTGTCCATAAGTCGCGCACAGTTAAGGATTTTCTCGTTCTTCTTATTATGCACACGATTTAAGACCGAATTTGACTAAACTTCCTTCATGAAAGTTATTCTACTTGTAGTCACGATCATCTTTCATGTTGGACATTTTGTCCAAACATCTTTCATTAGAGATTTATAATTATGGTAAGAGAGTCTCTGCATGATACTGCGATTTCGGGCTGCATTTAGCTTTATGTTCTTCACATGTTTTCTCAGGATTCGAGACCAAATTTGATCAAACCCCCAACATCAAAGTTCTTCTACTAGTTGTCGTCGTCATATTTTGTGTTGAACGTTTTGTCTAAATGTCATTCGTTAGAGAGTTATAAGAGGGACAAGTAAATCGCTGCATGAGATGTGTTTTCGGGTTACACTTGACCATATGTCTTTTTCGGGAAGGCCTGTAGTGTCGACACTACTTGATCTAGTGTCGACACACTGTCCCAAATTGGCCCAGAAGGCTTTCTGGGAAGCCTCTAGTGGACACTACTTGATCCTGTGTCGACACTACTTGATCTAGTGTCAACACACTGTCCCATATTGGCCAGAAGGTTTTTTGGAAGCTGTCTCTAGTGTTGACACTACTTGATCTAGTGTCGACACTACTTGACCAGTTTTGCATTATTTTGTTTGTGTTTGAAGCATTGTGTCAACACCAGTAAGGGGTGTGTGGCGACACTACCCTTTGCAAAAATTGCATATTTTGGGTTTGATCATTACATGATGTCTACTAGCATGTGCATGGTGTTATATAGTATGCATGGACCTAAAAGAAATCAACCCATTGAAAATGGTAATGATATGAATATGATTCTAATGGGTAATTTTGATTGTCCTTATGTTCATTGGATTATCTTGTGATCTACTATTGTCAACTGAAGATAAGAATATGATGTGAATATGGGGATGATACATAGTATGGACTCGTTATTGAAGTTAATATCATGATTTGCATACGAGTTTCAATAGTTACATGCTTCGTCGGTGTTAAGTTAATTATCTGTCCATATGCATACATGTTAGGAAAGCACATGTTCTGCATACAATCTATCTTTAGAAAAATCCTCATGTCAAGACATTAAGGATTATGAAACATGATACGTCATTACACTGCCTTTTGTTCTCTGAGCTATTTTCCATACCTTGACTCTATGAATGATCATGTTCCTTTTACTATTAGCTGTCATTGAAACTCTGTGGCCATAATATGAATATGTTTGTTCGGCACAATATGGGACTTCGGTCCATTTTTGACTAATGCTGTGCAAAAAGGGCCTGGTCTGGTTCTGGGGAGGAGCGCCCCAACGTACTTGTTAACCGCGGAGTATGGACTTCTGGTGCTTGGCATAGCACACGAATAAGCAAGATTAGTGGAAATGTGCCTTCGTTTGATATGATAAGTTTGATTTGATCTGATATGATACGTTTGTTCAGTAATACATGATATCTGTATGAATATGGCCAATCTCTTTGATATGACTCTACTCTTGAAATATCTGTCCACTGTATATGCATTCGACATTTGATCTGATATGATATCCGTTCTACTCTGCTATTCAATCTGTTAGAAAAGCATGCATTGTCATCATATTCATGTGCATATTTGCCTATTTAAAATATTAATCATGTATATTAGTGCCCGCATAATATTGAGATGTAAATCCTACTGAGCTAGTTCGCTCACCCTTATCATCCTGCCCTTTTTAGGTAGTGATGAGGAACCAGAGGAGTCGGATGGGCAGGGCAAGAGTGATGAGCACCCGCCATATGAGTAGTTGACAGTTAGAAAGTAGATATTTGAGTAGTCTATGAATAGTGAAACTTTTTTGGAAGTTTTATATTTGATGATGGACCCTTAGTGGTTCTTCTTATGTAAGGTTGTAACTATTTGAATGGAATGGAATAAATATACTTTTGGTGACCATACTATAGTCTCGAATGTGTTATTATATTCAATTGTGACTCTGCGCTATTCCACTGTGATACGCCTATTTGTATCGTTCACGTCTCCCCGTATTTATTCCGCTGCTAAATATCGGGGCGTGACAGTTGGTATCAGAGCCTAAACTTTAGGTCCTAGGGAAATAGGAACGTAGAATGAAACTAGATCACACGAGTCAAAAATCTGTCGTACCTAATGTGAGCTTAGGTAGAACCAGGGAATAGAAGACTATGTGATATAATTAGATGACTGATATATTATTATCTTGAAGGTACTTATTCCTCAATGGCCGCTAAACGTGCCCAGGCTAGGAACATGCAACAAACATACAGAACTTGACTCAGGCTATTCTGCAAGCCACCCAGGGTGGGGTAACCGCGGAGCCGGTGATCTCCTTCGGAATTTCGGATATGGATCCGCCCAGGTTCGGAGGGAGTACTGACCCGATGTTGCTGAACACTGGGTTAAGAAATTGAAAGGATATTCAGGGTCATGCAATGCACGGACCAGAAAAAGTACTGCTGGCGACTTTCCAATTGGAAAAGGATGTCAGGCATGGTGGGAGTCGGTAGAAGCAACACTGAATGGTCAGCAACTAATATGGGCTCATTTCATTGACCAATTCAACCAAGTACTTCTCTGAGAGGGTCGGAACGGAAAGCAGCCGAATTTGTAGCTTTGAAGCAGAGAGGACTCAATGTGGCCGAGTATGAGGCCCAATTCTCTCGTCTGTCCCGATTTTGTCCACTTAATTGGGACAGAAAGGATGAAGGCAAAACGCTTTCTGAATGGCTTGAGGCCCCAGTTCATCACTCAACTGGCGCCAATGGACATTCAAACCTATGCTGACATGGTAAGAAGCTCAGTTTACTGGAGATGCCATGGAGACTGCTGAAAGAATTAAGGAAAATCCGTACAAAGGGAGCAAGTGTTTTCTACAGGAAGGTATCAGTCGATCATTGGGAAGAAGCCCAGTGGCGGAGTAAATGAACCAGCTGATAAAAAGCCAAAAGAGTTAGGTAAGCAGATAGTGGTGACGACGGGAGAAAGGTGCAAACACTGTGACAAAGCTAATCACCGGTCTGAACAATGCTGAGAGCGCAAGGGAGATGCCTCGCTGTGGTAGTCGTGACCATAGGATCTCGGACTGCCCAATATTGAAAGAACAAGCCCCTCAGGACCAGCGTCGGAATGGACAGAAGAGGCAAGGCCGCTTGCAAGCTATTCAGGAACCTGAAGCTGCTGAAGAAGGAGGTATCGTGGAGGTACACTTACTATCTTTCCCGACCCGCATATGTTCTCTTTGATAGGAGGGACACGCATTCCTTTATATCCAGACATTTGTTAATACCCTACCTGTGAAACCCGTCCCAATGAAATCCGGAATAGTTGTGTCACCCGATTGGTCCTGGACCAATCTTACAAACCATATGCCATCCAGTGAAGTGTTGATTGAAACCCAAAACCTACAGCAAATTTAATATGTATGGATATGGCGGGGTATGATGTGATACTGGGAGCAGACTGGTTTTCTGAACATGGGCTAGTATCAACTGCAGGAGAAGTCGGGTGACCTTTACCCATTACCCAAAACTAGTGTTCACAGGGGATAGAACCGCAGGAGATTGTCACTTATCTCTGCACTACCCAAAAGGATGATGAGGAAAGGTT